>LKNJ01004451.1:0-31785 GCA_002120245.1 Maccullochella peelii
GTTCACCTTCCTTGGACCACTTTTGGTAGGTACTGACCACTGCAGACCGGAAACACCTCACAAGAGCTGCAGTCTTGGAGATGCTCTGACCCAGTCGTCTAGCCATCACAATTTGGCCCTTGTCAAAGTGGCTCACATCCTTACACTTGCGCATTTTTCTTGCTTCCAGCACATCAACTTCGAGGACAAAATTTTCACTTGCTGCCTAATATATCCCACCCACTGACAGGTGCCATTGTAACGAGATAATCAATGTTCTTCACTTCACCTGTCAGTTGTCATAATGTTATGGCTGATCGGTGTATAACTATGGTTAAAACTATTGTGGTGAGCTGAGTGTGTTTCTAAGTCCTTGTAAAACATTTGTTTCCAAATATGTTTCTATTTTAGCTGACAACTGACAACCTCCCTCACACAAGCATAGCCAAATATTCTACAACATTTCAAGCATGCAGGGAACTGGAAAAAATAGGAAAATGTTATGGAAATGTTACCAGGTCTGACCCAGTCAGATTGGCATTGCAACTAGCAAAAATGACTTGGGGGAGTATTCAGACATGATCAACGTGTTAAATTGCAAGCACAGTTATGTCTGGACGGGGCTATAAATGTATGTGCAGGTGCTGTACCTGAAAGCCAGTAGGGCTCAGTAGGCTCCACCAGTCTCTATCCAGGCCAAAGACAAATGCGTTGGCCAAGCCGTGGAGTGGTGCTGACAGGACGTGCAACAGGGTGAGCGAGAAGGAGGGATCCTGTGGGTAGAAGGCATTATGGAGCCTGTTGGAGGGGAGAGAGAGAGAGAGAGAGAGAGAGAGAGAGAGAGAGAGAGAGGGAGACAGAAGTGTTGAGTTCATCCATATAAAAGTTGTAAATAAAGAGACAACCTGCAAGAGAGCTTCAGGGGTGAGGGTGAAGTAATTGAAGGAGAAGTCAGAAGGAGTAGAAAGACAGCAACAGGAAAAAAGGGGAAAGACAGAGCATGAGAGGTTGATAGACAGAGAAACAGAAAGAGGGAGAAAGAGAGGGAGAGGACAAGTGAGTGACAGAGTGAGGGACAGGGTGAGAAGGAGAGGTAATGAGAGTGAGCAGCAGAGGCAGAAAAAGAGAGAGAGAGAGGAAAAGGGGAGGGCGAAAGAGCGAGTGAGCTTTATATCAGCGTTTAAGAGCCCATTAGGCAGCGTGAGACGGCTGGGCTGACACATTCTTGGCTGCCGCTTCGACAGCACGCAGCACTTTACAAGGACAGGGAGAAGTGTAGCGCTCAACTCCCTTCCTCTCCTTCTCTCCCCTTTCTCTCATCTCAGTTTCCTGCTTCTCCTGACCACAATTTCACCGTCCCATCTTCTCCTTCTTTTTCATTCCGTGCACGTTTCCCACACACTGCCTCCCCCCTTCTCCGATATCTTGCCCATTTCTTAGCATTCGGTTTCATCTGTCTGGATATCTCATTTTCATCTTGACTCATGAGGGCGATCCTCGATCCTTTTCTTTTCAGTTCCCCTCCCTGCGCCTATCTCTCTGGGAGCCTGGGGCATAACTAGGAGGAGAACCTGATATTGTGTGGTGCGGCTGCAAACTAATGGCTGCCCCTGAGAATGATGCTGCTCAGCCATTAACCCTGGATTAACCCTGTATTAGCGCTGCTCGTCGGGTTAGCCCGCCACTAATGTCTTTTATTGATCTATTAGCGAGAGAATCAAACCGCGCACAGCTCACAGCGTTTTCTGCATGTGCCGTGTTCCTGTGTTGGGTGTGCAGAGTGAACTAAGTGGCCACGGTGGTAGACCTCAGGGTCAGGAAAGACATCCCCAAGCTACTTGTGCCCTGCAGAGAAGGAAGATACAAAACCAACCATTTGAGGAAAAGAACCACAGGTTACAAGCAGTTACGTGAGACACCACAGTCACTCATCTCTTCATGACTGACACATTCAGAGGATGAGACATGTCTCCAGTTTTTTAAAATGATAATGATTTTGTTGAAATCTCCCCATTAATCCTTTCACAACAGTGTTGCCAATAGTGTGACATCCCTAAACAGACAAGCCTGGTCGGCTTTCCGCTGGTGCTTAACAGCAACCAAATGTAAATGGAGAGATACAGTATCTACACAGTACAAATATAATAAATGTGTTTTATAGAACAATGTCTTGTTACAAAGACAGCGGCTACTTACAGTAATGTTAGCAACAGACCTGTGTAAGCACACAAAAATAACTTTGTGCGATGAATTGTCTAATCAAGTCGGCAGCCAACTTGTCCGTATCTTTTTTTAAAAATAAATCTTTAAAAACGGTTCATAAAGATATACTTCCATTATTATTTTACACAGTTTTCAAAAAGGAGTAAATAGTGCATTGGTTGGGAACTATTTTCAGCTGCAGATTAATACATATTTGGTTTGCTAAGACCAGGATGGTGTGGGATTGACTCAAAATAAACTTCAGTGCCCATGATCATCATAATGAAGGAATATTCACCCAACTGTGTGGATCATATATGTGTTTTTCAAAGCTTTTGGACAAAAAAATGAGGCTTTAGCTACAACAGGCAATACTTGTGGGTAAGACAAAAAGAAAGATATAGAATATGTCCCCAGCCTTATCCTGTTTCTGTCGATGAAAGATGGTCAAAGGATAAATCACTTTCAACACATCTAAGCAAAATCCAAGAAAAGTGAAGAAGTAGTGTCAGGGAAAAGTAACAAGTAACAACATTGTATTTGCGATGTAAGTGGATTTATGAGAAATGCGGTCTTAATTTCAAGAAATTCCCGAAGAAACGCTACCAGTGAGGTTAAGGCTACCAGTCATTTCAGCCATGGTGTCGTTTCTTTGGGCTAATCATACAAAGGGATCGCAATAAATGTGACAATACTATGAATTATGGCTGGGCGAAAGGACCAATAATCCATATGATGATCAATTTCCACATTTATATGAGTAACAATATCTTTTTTAATGTAACTGAGCTCAAGATTCTCCGTCCTCTCACAGTGGAATTCCTATCAATTCTTTGCTGAACATAATATCATGGATTATGACTGCGTAACATTTATTTCACATATTCAGTAGTTAAGAACACTTTCAGGCCAAATTTAATTAAAAATGGACTCACAAATGTTGCCACAATCAAAATAAGTAATATTATAAACAGATCTGACACATTTAGTCTGAAACATGTCCTTGTCAAGTTTACGATTTTTTCCGTTGTTACTTTTTCTTTGCCATTCACACGTAATATTATATGACATGGTTGTGTTTCAGGTGTGGGAACAAATTGCTTGTGTTCATTATAAAAGCTGCAACTATTTATGAAAGAATTTACATTAAGCTTGATTTTGCTCTGTAACGTCGTCTTTACTGAAGCCAAAGTGTTCTCGCATGACTGACAAGGCAAGTTTTTCAGCGCCAGCTCTCTGCACCCGCGTGCAACTGTGATTTCTCCAACATTTTAGTCATTTTCTCAGAATTAGACCAGTGGGTGCTCATAGTTGATTACATCGTTAAAACAGTGAGGTGGAACGATGCTGACTTGACTTCCTCTGATATGAATGAATCCACACAAAGGTAACAAGAACCTGCTGACCGGCAGTAATTGGTTGTTTGTACTTGGGGCTAGATGTAATACGTTATTGTGCTTTCTAATGCATTAAGGGAGTAGACTACAAATGATAGCCTGTCTGAAGGAACATACTGACATGACTTTGAATGACTTCAGTTTTGGTAAATTTATAGCACATCATTATGATCAGTTTTTTATTTTTACTTCCCTTAAAAACCCAGTGAGAACTGCAGGTGAACAGCACAGAAGATGATTATGGAGATTCATCCACAAATCTGGTTATAATCCTCTCTTATCCTCTATTGCAGCACGAGGTTGCAAGGTTTATTTGCTAGTAATCTGTCTCCATTTACCTTCCATACACCCTTTGAAAAGTTATGACAGGAAGGAAACCGCATGCTGGGTTGGCCAAAGGTTGGAGACAAACCTGTAACGAGAACCTACCTGCTTTAGGTCACTCTGGGTAAGGGTGTCAACTAAATGTCTAAATGCAGCTTAAAATAAAACCAACAGTGCAGCTGGTGGAGGGTAGAGTGGCGTAGAGTGGCGCTTGTCGGAGTAAGGACCATTTCAGAGCGTCGCTGCCTATTTTCTGGGTTAGCCTACTGCTGTATCTCCGAGGACCAGACCAGCTTCTGCTCACATTCATTTCACTTCCCATTAAAGGTGAAATAAATCAGGAGTCCCCACACAACCTCCTTAGAGACGCAGGAAACACACACACATACATGCACATGGAGGAAGTCAGACACATACGGACACACACATCCCTGCCTGTACGTGTGCGTAGAGGTGTGTACATACAATATAACCTAGGTCATATGCATTGAGGATGTCAGGTGGAGAGGAAATGCAGGGGATGTGTGTTTGTGTGTGCGTCTGCCTGTGTGTGCGTGTGTTTCTCTGACAGCGCAGCGGTGAGAGTGAGTGGGTCTGTGTGAAGGGGGGCTATTTCTGGCATCTCTTTTTTTTTTTTCTGCTGCCGCAAAGAAATGCGATCGGCGTCCGGGAAACGAGAGCTGGCAGCAAGCAATCATCTGCCTGCCACACACACACACACACACACACACACACAGCACCTCGCAGCGCCGAGCAACACGCGCCATGGCAACGGAACAGCCGCAATTAGAGGCGAAGAGCCTTTCCCCTCCATCGAGGGAGAGACGGAGAGCGAAATGAAAGGAAGAAAGAAAGAGCAAGCGAGAGAGAGAGAGAGAAAGAGAGACAGGAAAGGGGGGGGCAGAGAAACAGCACTGCACAGAAAGGAGAGAGAGGAAGAGTGGAGGAGGAAAGGAGAACACGATAAAGAGGTGAGAATGTGCAAGAGTGAGGCTGCGAAGGGGAACGAGGGCCAAGAGCGATAGAGGAGGAGGAGGAGGAGAAAGAGGAGGAGAGAGGAGGGGAAAGGGCTGAAGGAGTGAGGCTGAACGGAAAAGACTAAAAAGCAGAGGAGGCAGAGAGCAAGGAAGAGAAAGAGGAGAAGGAGAGATATCCAAAAAGGCAGATTGCAAGACATGAGGGAGACAAACAAAAGAGATTACGTGCGAGAGAAACCAAGATAAGACAAGGTAGGGAAAAAAGGCGAGGAGGTTAGATAGAGAGAGAAGGGAGAGACGGGTGGAGGCGTGATGAGGAGTGGGGGGGGGCTGTTTCTTCTGTGTGAGCCGGGCTAATGAAAGATGAATGAGGGAGGCAGTGGTGGGAAGGAGAGTGTGGCTGCAGGCGATGCCTGGCTGAGCTGCTGTGTGTGTGTGTGTCAGGGTTTGTGTGTGCGGTGTAGTCAAGTGAGGCTCACAGTTGGCTGACTGGTGTTGGACAACAGGGATGATATTGTGTATACTATATGACTCAGGAGCAAATGGTTAACAACAACACACACACATACACGCTCGTACACACATAGATGCTGACATATGTAGCTTTAAGTCCAAGTCTGCTACCACCTGTAAGCATGGAGTCAATCATTAGTACTCACACAGCGTCTCCGAGCCTTGCTCACTTATTCAGACCTTCCATCTATCATGCTGTCAGTCACTCTTTGAACCCGTCTCTCTCTCCCCCTAGAGTCTGTGCAAAATCCTTCATCCGCTGCCTCTCCCTATCTCTTCCTATATCCCACCCTGCCAGTCTATACCACTTTCCCAGCCATCAATTTCCCTCCTCTCCTCTCTCTATCAAAGTTCACCTTTTTGTCTGCCTCTAATTGTTGTGCCGAAAATCCTTGAGAGTCCGGTAACAGCTCGGACGAGAACTCCTTCCCAAGAGTGGGGAGGGGGGAGCGACCAGACAGAGAAGTCATCCTGACCCCGATCACACTTCCTCTTCTCTCTGACTTCTTTTTTTTTTTTCTTCCACCAGACGAATCACATAGTTCACAGTGCCAAAACAAGGCCCCAGCGCTGCTACTGACAGCAAATGTGAACTTTTCTCTGACTAAAAGGGATAATTCTGCCAAAACGAGCTCAATCCCTTGACTCCGTATAAGGTCAGAATATGATTCGCAACTTTTTTCAACTCCCTTAATGTTTTTGCTACGTCCAAATAGGACAAGACATGGGCAACTTATTGAAACCAAGGAGATGTTAAACCTTAATTTCTGGGAATACATTGTATCACTTCAACTATGGTGCACTATAGGGGGGCTTTATATACTTGAATTTTTAAAAAGTATGACCACCTGTGGTGATACTCACTGTACCTGTAGCTTTCAGAAAGCCTTTTAAGCTTATTAAGATGATTTGAATGCACCTGAAATTAAATTTAGGTCCAATTAGAGAAAGTAAATTCTAACACCAAAATGACTAGGAAACAACAACTAGGGATTGCCACAGTTCATTAAAGTTTAATTATGCTTCATGATGCTTTGGGGCATGATAGCCTTTTATTGAATTTGAACCAAGCAGAATCCACTTATTGAATCCAAATCCTTCAAAGCATGATCCGATCTTCTCTCAACAATTTTAAGTTATAAATAACTGATTTTTTAAAGAACTTAGACTCAGTGATTGATTTTCAATCAAGAGATAACCTGACAAGTGGATACACTGGTTCAAAAGGTTCTGTTGGTTGTTCACTTGTCTATGTGTGACAGCCTTTTTGGCAGCAAAGACAGAGGACAGGCCTTTCATTGTTCAGTGACAACATGTGATCAGCCATGCAAATGTGCATAAAGCTCTAATGCTTGTGAACTATCTGCAGAAATATGGAGTACTCTATGGATACAGCCATGTGAATGATGTACTTTGATCTCAGGGTCAACATGGGCATAACTGTCACAGCTAAGGGTATGACTCCCATTATAGACACACCCACCCACAGATACATACACACATGTGCATGTCTTGTCAACCTTTTGTGCGTGAACATTTCACCAAATATTTTTGGAATCATGGCTGAAACACACAAACAGGCAGGCAGGATGTGCAGAAACAAAACACGCACACCTGCACGGGTGCACACCAACGCAGATACACACATACCCTAACAGACAAAGAGGCACACACATACCCTGGGGGCCGAAGCAGCTAACGTTCACCAACAGAATAAAACCCAAACAAAGAGACATCCTGTTTCCTGGAACACAACACCACTCAACCCTCTGTTCTGGGAGCAGCCAGTAAACACACACACACACAGACATGCACAAAATCTGTTCATTGTACATCGCCGCGCATGTGTGTCCGTGCGCCTGATTCATGTGTGGCGTGTGCCTGTGTGTCCAGCGATGCCACTGGCTGTGCCTTCGAGTGTTGGTGCACGTGAGTTTATCCTTGTGAGTGGCTGTGGCTAGAAGTGTGTGTGTGTGTATGTGAGAGAGAGAGACAGAGAGGAGGGAGGGAGAGCAGATGATAGAGTAGGCTTTAGCGATTCCCTGGAGTGTGAGGCAGCGTTTACGGCACTCTCAGAGCAGCCAGAGTGATGAATATTTAAAGACATGCCTGAAAGAGAAGAGGGAGGGGGAGCAGGGTGTGTGTATGTGTGTGCGTGCGTGTATGTGTATGTGTTAAAGTAAATGTATCTATACAGTAAATGTATCTATACGGCTTAAATGTATGTATATAGGGACTTATAGGTCTGTATATAGTTTATTTGCCTGTATAGGTGTGTTAATGTTTGTATGTCTGTGTATGGACATGTACATTCCTGTATCCTATGTGTGTCTACAGTGATTTACATGCATGCAAATACACACACACACACACACACAATATTAAATCCAGAGCCTCTGTGTGTGCGTGTGTGTGTGTCCAGCCTCGGCGTGGGCGCCTGCCCTATGTGTGTTTGCACTTCACACAGCCCTGTAGGCCAGCTCTCTGTCTCGCTAAATGGGGATGAATAGCAGAGCGCCGCTGCTGCTCAACGGGAGACGAATGGCTACGGGGCTCTCCGTCTCCAGTTACACACCGATCACTGCCTGTGACGCAAAAGCACAAGTGCTGGGCACACACAGTAGGCATGGTCATATATCCACCCAAATATTATCTAGGCCACACAGCCACATGTGGCTAAACTATCACATGGGCCATCAGGGTGTTAAAAGAGCATAACATGTGAACCCACAGACATCTTTGATTGACAAGGATTTTTGTTATCTATGTGTAACTACGAAAAAAACACAACTGATAATTAGTGCAGTCAGTCTATGTGCTTTTTTAACGTGCTAAATTGTAGTGTATGAAATTATACTCAGATTCAGCTAATCCTGACTTTGGTGGCGACACCCTGGAGCCCAATCATTGGAAACCTGGAGACTTGGAAGCACTTAGATCAAAGATCAAAGCAACACAAAAAGGAGGAGAAATGATAGAGTTTTGCCTCCAAATCTGGAAAAAAACAACAAAAAAACCATCACATATCTCCAAGCTATATCAAGTTCAAAACTTATTTTAGTAAACAGGCCAACGCTGCCACTCTCATACAGTAAATTGAATGTGAAAAGATAGATAAATAAAAAAAAAGGCTTGCAGACAAATAAAGATGAGAGTTGGAACCTTGCATACTGCCTTTCAGCATCTGAGGAGCTCACTTGTACAAAATACACCACAAAAGATATTAGGGTATACAGTACAGACCACATACCAGCCTACACACACCGAGGCACACACACACATCTCTGCGTGCTGAATGCAAGATATTCCGAGAGGCGTAGAGGCGAGGAACGGAAGGAAGGGAGTGTAGAAAGGAAAGAGAAAGCCGGAGTGAGAGAAAGAGAGAGAGCATGCATCCTGGGATGCAGAATGCCGAATACAGTGAGATAAGAGTTAATGTATCCCCCCCACCCCCCTTCATCCCTCCAGTTTGGCGCTCTCTTTCTTCCTCCCAACATCCATCCCTCCCTCCCTCCTCCTCCTCCGCCTCCTCCCCGTTTGCTTTGAGGGATGAATAATAACTGCTGCTCTGAGATTTCCTCCCTCGTTTTTCAAAGTGCAGAACGGAGATGGGGAAGGTCTGCCTGGCCCGGGTTGCGCGTGCGAGTTGCGCGTGCACAAACACACACACAAAAGCGCAGACACGCACTGAAGCACACAGAGACGCACGCACACACTGTCTTGTTCTCGCTGCTTGCCTGGAGCAGGGAAATCAGATCTCCTCGAGAGAAAGGCGGGGGGCTTAGGCGCTGTAGGGAGCCCATACAAAAATCCCCTGCAAGTACGTATAGGCCTATACACACCACAAAACCCACACGCAGCATCGAGGGAAACCAAGAATAACTAGGAGGATGCAAGCTGCCTCCTGGAGCGACAGGGTGAACTCAAGGTTACAGACACATCACCAGTTCAAGCTCCGCCGCCAGGGCCAACCCGTCTGTACTGAAGCACCCCTCTGCAGGGCACATAACCCTGATTGCTCAAAGGCAACTAGCTGTCCTGCCATGTGCCTTTCCTTGCAGGTTAGGGCTTCTAAACAAAGCCTTAAAGAAGAGAAAATAAAAGACACTAAATGGGGATGCCAGTTTCTCCCCGCTTGATGTCAAAGGGGGAACGGGGGGGGGGGGGGGGGGNAAAAAAAGTCCTCGTAAAAGACAAGAAAGCTGTCCAGGAGGAGCACTTGCACATCAAGCCGCACCGCGCCACAGAAATCGGCAGCTAGGTTCCGAGGAGAGGGCTTATTTATGCAAACAGGCGTACAAGCGCGCACAGTAGGAATCTAGAAAAGCCTTGTAAACAAACACACACCCACACCATAAAGCACACAGGGGAGGCGATGTGAGAAGCAGACTGTGAAAACTCTAGTCGTGCCCGGGCAGTGCTTACACGCGCACACAGACACGCGCGCGCAAAGAGCTGAGAGAGACTGAAGTGGCAGAGAGGGAGGGAAAAGAAGGACAAAGAGAGAGAGGAGGAGAAGGAGGAGGGATAAGTGCGAAGGTGCGAGTGTCTGGTGCTACTTTTGTGTTGCCAAATGAGGGCAAGTGAATGACTGAGAGAGAGAGAGGGAGAGAGATGTGTACGGAAAATGATGTATAATGACTCGTCCATGCGTGTGTGTGCGAGCGCAGGCGAGGAAAAGTAGGAGCGCTTTCCCATTTCAATTCGCAACAGCTGGTGTCGAATTAACACATTTACCAGTGTGCATTTGGAACAGATTAAAATTGTGTGTGGCGTGTGACTGTCTCTGTGTGTGCTTGTGCGTGTGCTGTAGCAGATGAGGGCCAAAGACAAGAGTGTGTTTGTGTGTGGGAGTGTCTGTGTATTAATGCAATGGATCAGGGCAAGGAGAAATGGCAGAGAGAGAGAGAGAGAGAGAGAGAGAGAGAGAGAGAGAGAGAGAGAGAGAGAGAGAGAGAGAGAGATGGCTTTAGCTGTTGCCCTGGGCCGTCTCTCTAAGCCCTGTTTAGGAGGCTTTGGAGCTCAGATAGAAATAATCCCCAACTCAGACACACACACACAAAATAAAAACGCGCACGTACACACGGGAATGCGCATAGACAGACACGCAAAAGCGCACACTCAACTCGAGGCCGACAAACAAGTGGGCACACACGCACTTAGGTGCACGCACACACGGCAACAAGCAGCGACAGCACATTCGCCTTGACACGAAACCAACCACCCGCCTACACACACACATGCACGCACAGAAAAACACACACTAAAGGCTGTCTGCCGTGCGCTACTTCCGCACGGCAGAGCACAGCGACATCGGCACGGCACCGTGACAAACACTTTACACACTCCAGCACTCAGCAGAGGGGAGGGAAGGAAGGAGGGAGTGATTGGAGAAAGAGGGGAGGAGGAGGAGGATATGAGCCAGGGAGGGAGAGAGTAGGGGAAGGGGTGGAGAGGGAGGGGAGGCTAACAAATTAATAGGAGCCGGAGATATATACAGCCAGCGCTGCTGAACGAGGGGAGGTGGAGGACGACGACGAGAGAGCAATTCATTCCCGTTTTCTCTTCGTTCGCTCTCTGGAGAAAGGCAACGCGGAGCGGAGCTGAGCTGAGCGAGCGAGAGCGTGTTTGCTCAAGAGAGGGAGAGAGAGGGAGGGCTTTGTGTGGCAGAGGACAAGAAAATTGGAGGAGGAGGGGGAGGAGGTGACATAAAAACACAGAAGGAAAAAAACGGAGAACCCAAGCGAGGAAGTGTGGAAATAAGGGGGAAACAAAGACGTTGTGAGCGGAAAAGAGGAAGAGAGGAAGAGAAAGTGACATTAGGGGAGAGGAGGAAGGAAGGAAGGGGGGAGTGAGGAGAGGGAGGTAAGGGGAGGAGGGTGGTTTGGGGTTAGCACAGGATGCAGTTTGTCATCTTCATCAGCCGACAGTCGGGGCATGGAAGGGGAGGAGGAGGAGGAGGGGACTGGAATGGATGGAGAGGTGAAGGAGGAGGAGGAGGAGGAGGAGAGAGCGAGAGTGGGAGGTGGGGCGGGGAGGGAGGGGGCAGTGTTTAAGCGGAGCCTTTGAGAGACGTTGACCCTGTAATTGACCTGTGTCTCCGCCTACATCGCCGTGGCGACAAGCAGAGCCGCTGCAGCTAATCACTTAGTAACCCTGACCTGTCAATCACACCGGTTCCGCATGGAGTGGGGGAGCGATAGCAAATGAAAGAAAGAGGGAGAGCGAGGGAGTGAAGGGGTAATAACAGCGCTGGGGTTATCATTTACTGGACCACCCGCCTCCTCCCACCAGCCCTCAGCTGAGAAACCCTGGTTTTAAAAAAAAACCCAATAAAATGCTCTATGCCTCCCAACACACACACACACACACAATCTCCTTCAGTGTGCCTCCCAACACACACACACAATCTCCTTCAGTGTTCGTGCTGCTACAGAGAGAGCGAAGCTTTCTGAGAGTTCAGATAAGAAGAGAGCAAAAGAGGACAGGAAAGGCAGAGCAGGGAGGGGGTGACGGGTTGAGCAGAGATAAGATAGCAGAGTGAAGTGAACATGCAAATAAAACAACGGAGCGCAGAGTTTATGTGCTGCACAGGTGTGTGCGCGCGCACGTGTGTGTGTGTCTGTGTGGTTTACCTGTTGATGAGGGGAAAGATAGATACCAGCAGGTAAACGGAGGGATACCACTTCAACGGTTTGATCTCCTCTGCCAAGGAAACCTGGGGGAGAGAAAACTGACTACTGACCCATGTAGAGAAACTGAATGCTCACATTAACACTACTGTCTTTCTATTTCTCAAATGCACACACACACACACACACACACACACACACACACACACACACACACACAGCCTGTGTCTTAACTGGAAGATCAGTGCACTGAGGCAAACAACAAAGGCCAATTAAAACCTAATAAAATATTAACCTGCTGATAATACGCAATATCCACACAGTTATGAGAAGAAACGGGGATTCCAATTAAACTGGAAGCCTATACTTTGCCGTAATGTGAATGGGATGAATTCAATATCTTTATAAGCAGGCAAGCAGGCAGGCAGGAGCACAGAGAGATGCGGCAGCAGCTAAAAGCCGAGGAGGGGGAGAGCCTGGCGGTGGAGAGCTTTTACAAGCCGTTATCTAATTCCCAGGAGAGGAGGACTCTTGCGTCAGGAAGAGGCTGAGAAGCGCGGCCCCTGGATCGATTTTCTGCGCTGTGCAACCCCCCCCCCCAGGCTAGGATGCAGTAGCCAAGCCAGCGCAAAGCCTCCCTCTCTTCCTTTCTTCCTCTCTCTCGCTCTCTCTCTCTCACACACACACACGCAGTTGGAGCCAAGAGGCAGGGCCACAAGCTCTGGTCTCTACCCCCACATGCTGGAAATTAATTACTCACTAGAAAGACCCTGAGGCGTGCAAGCTTGAACGCAGGCATTTTAAACAATTCAAATCACGAGAGCCCCCCGGTGGTATTTTATCTTATGCGTGTGTTTGTGTGTGTTAGTGGTGGTGGTGGGGGGTATTGAATATAAGAGCCAAGTTTCCACTGTGTAACGTATGCTGTCTGTATGTGATCAACTAAATGGAGACCTGGTCGTATTTCCACATCACAGTCTGTAGCAGCATAACCCAAAGACAAACATTAAGCTTAGCCCTATTAATGTCTATCATAGCGGGAAGCTCAGATATCCCTGGCCATGTCAAGCTCTGCCTATTGACACCTCAAGTGTGTGTGTGTGTCTGTGTGTGTGTGTGTGTGTGTGTGTGTGTGTGTGTAGTGGGAGGAATGTCTCATTGGGAGAGGGGAAAAGGGCAAGCCAGGAGCCAGAAGGATGCTGCGTGGGAAAGAAGTGTGTGTGAGCCATTGTTTTTGTTTTGTTGGGTGGGGGTGGGGGTGGGGGCAGAAATTGGGTTTAAAAGAATGCATGGAGCCAGTGATCGCAGATAAAATTTAGGTGAGGTGTAGAGGCAGGCATCTAAGGAATTTCAGTGCGCAACAGACAGGATGTGGAATAGTGCAGGAGGAGTGGAAGGAGGAGGAGGAAGAGTGCGGCTAAAGAGCCTCATGTTTTTAATCACAGTCCTCCCGTGTCAGAGGCCCCGGCGCTGCTCGGGAAGCAGAGGGGAATTAAACCGTAATTATGTGCGGCGGGCGCAGCGGTCCCAACGTTAATGACGCACGCTAGATTACAGACGGTTATCAAGAGCAACCCATCCCCTTCACCACCCACTGCACTCACCCTCTCTCGCAGAGAAAACCATCTCTAAAAATAACAGCATCAGGTTTCCCAAATGCACTTGAACATCAACTTGAAGGACTTTTTAAAAGTTTTTTGGGAGGGGGGAGTGAAATTCAAGGACTAAAACTTAGAACTTCTAATTAAATTTCATAAAGAAAGGAAGAAACGTGTCCTGCTCGAGAGCCCTTGAGAGACAAACCCAACTGTCCTTGCAGCTTACTCATAGTTAGGATGTTCTTTAGGATGTTTGGTGACATGTAATAATTGTCAAATAGATGGGGATACACACGTGCAGTGCTACACTCACCAAGGCACAAGGTTGCACATGTGGGCACACACACAAGTAGACACATCGCATTGTGACTCAAAGCAAAGCTTGTGTGGATCAGTAAACAAACACCCTGGGAAGATAACGAACAAGCAGCTCGCTGTTTGCTCAGCGAGCTTTGTTGCTACCCGACGGGACTGAGCTGCTGTGTGTGCAGTTGTGCAAATGTGTTTAAAGGTGTGTGTATGTGCGCGCCCCCTGACTTAAACACCCTCTTCTGAATATCCACACGCTGACCTGTGCTGCCGCAGGACCTTGTGGCGCTTGTGTGTGTGTGTGTGTGTGTGTGTGTATGTGTATCTGGCTGGAGTGATGACGTACATAAATGGTGTTGGCAGTTATCAGGGCCATCAGTCACATGGTCGAGACAGATCTCTGTTGTTGTTTGTGGTCATGCATGAGTACACACACACACACACACACACACACACACACACACACACACGATAGAGAGATGGAGGGAGATGGTGCCAGGCTGAGTCAGAGAGAGACAAAAAAAAAGAGAGTGGCGAACGCAGGAAAGTACATGTGTGAGCGCAAAACATAAGAAGCGTGCATGTGTGTGTGTGTGTGTGTGGCTCAGTACCAGAGAACATGTGAGGCGCAGAAGGAGGGAGATGTGGCGAAGTGAATGGAAATCAGCAGAGCCAGCGGTCTTTAGACACCCAGCAGGAATCGCTTTCTCTAGTTTACACCTGCTGCTACACACACACACACACACACACACAAACACGAACCAGAGCTCACTGCCTTGGCAAGCACAATCGGGGAGGCTGTTGTTGTTGTTTTAAAGCATCGCAGCGCGTGCATAAACTCTCATAAATATTCATGTCCATGAACCTGGCTTGCTGCTTTATTCATGTTGGGTATGAACACAAGAGTGAGAGAGACGGAGGGAAGGAGTGAGAAAGAGAGGGGGAAAAAGAGAGAGAGCGCCAAGTGAAAGGTAGAGAGAGAAACAGATGGAAACGAGGAGAGCGACTGGGAAAGAGAAATACGAGGAAATGGAGAGTGTGATAAAAATGCTGCTTACTTATTTACACTCTGTGCTACACATAGCAATTAGCACACGTGTGTGTGTGTGTGTGTGTGTGTGTGTGTGTGTTGCTGCCACACATTCATGCGCACATACTACACTGGTGAGGGTTACGCCAGTTCAGTGTGCAGTAATTACATCTGCCACTTAGGGGCAGCATCTACATAACCTTAACCCTAACCTGCCCTCCACGCCTCAACCTGCAGGGTGGAGGTGCAACAACAGAGCAGAGGGGGGGAGGGGGAATAACTAAAAGCAAGACACTGCGGGAGTGCTGCTTGTAACTGTTCATAGTACTGTGACACTGATCACTTTGAGCTAGATTTTAAGGCTTTACAGTTTAATGATTTGGCAAGAAGACACAGTAAGAAACTTTCAAACAGTCAGAGAGACCCTTCCTGCCCACATCTTTCAAACTCCACTCCCCCACTTTGTAATGCCTTCTGTTTGGTGTAAATTTGTTGTGTCCAAGCCCATGAAGACATTACCAGGGTCATTTTTTCAGGCTTTGGAGAGTTCCCTCGAGCGCCACAGAGGAGTTTATACAACTGTTTTGACAGGCTGAGAAGTACTCCCCATGACAAAAATTACCTTTAAGCTACCAGTATCAGAACTGCTTGTTGGATGGTCAGATAGCTTCGGAAACCCCGTCCCCCTAGACCTTGCCACCATCAGATTAGGGGGAAATTGCCCGACCATTTCTGTAACTTTCCGAAACCGACGATCCAGCATTCACACCCACCTTATGATTGGCCAGCTGTGCTACCAAATTTAAACACACTTACACGTGCAAACCAAAATTTATATATACACGCACAAGCACACACACAGTGAGAGGCGTAGGTGTCACAAGGTCAAATTGCTGCCTGCTGTTTGACACCTACCCAGCATGACCACGAGAACTAATCCTGCACACACTGTAATCCTCACGTTCTGTGTGTATGCGTGAGTGAGTGAGTGAGTGAGTGAGAGAGTGAGTGAGTGAGTGAGTGAGTGAGTGAGTGAGAGAGTGTGTGTGTGTGTGTGTGTGTGTGTGTGTGTGTGTGTGTGTGTGTGTGTGTGTGTGTGTGTGTGTGTGTGTGTTGAGAAATGTGATGGTCAGGCAGGCCATTACCTTTCGTCTCTCTCTCTCTGGGTTGAAGGTTCCCAACCATGACTGCATCTGTGCAGATCAGACACAAGATGGAAAGAAAAGGTCAGGGCAGTTACTTTAGCCAAAAAAAACAAACAAAACAAAATACACAAAAAAAATTGTATATTGATCATTTAAATCAGTTGATGTCCAGAGAGGAGTGGCCTTAGGTTTAGAGGCCAGTGCCTGCAGTGACAAGCTGGGACAAATAACACATTGGCTTTCACACCAACGCAAAATCCCTCCAACTTTTCACCCACCCCTGCAAAATCCACAGCAGAGTGCAGAGCTTAGAGGCAGAGGGGAGCACTTAAATAGCTCCCAGCATCTCAGAAAAAAAGAGGGAACTGATCAGCTTCAGTGCACACAATATGACATGAGAAGGAAGAAGAAAAGGCAAAGGGTGTGGAGAAAGGGGAGAACATTTTTGAAGAAGTGTTAAAGAAAAAGGAAAAAGCGGAGCAAGCATGGCAGATCTCAGATCCCCAGAGAGAACATGGGAATACTTTTTCGCTCTTTCTCTGTCTCCTCTCTCGGGGGAATGCAGGGAAAATGTCAGACACGCGCAGGGAAACACACACACACATGCACAAGACTGGGATTTGTAATGGTGGGATAGGGGACGAATGGGGGGGGGCGTAGGAAGCCAGAAGGTTTATGTAACCCAAGACATCAGAAACAAATCTCTGGAGGCCCAGTGTGAGCTTCACACGCACGCACGAAGAGGCAGATTGAATGATATGCACTAACAGCTCCTCTGTTCTGCTATTTATTAACTCAATGTTGCCATGGTTTCTCTGCGCTGATTTGATTGTCATTGTAAATCTATATGTGATCATGGTGTGTTTGTGCAGTGCAAGAAAAAAAAAATGGATAGCCATTTGGTCAATAGACTGAACTTGTTCCAGAGCAGCGCTTTGCTGTCCAGCTGAGCGCCACTATCCATAAAAATCAACAAACTCTGATAATAAGTGGCAGTATCATTAGGCTTCGGCCAGGTCTCCAGTGTGCGTACCCAGCTTTTGTTGCAATCTCTCTTAAGCCACGCCACCGAAAGTCGAGCAATTCAGCCAGCTAAGTGTTGAGGCGTGAGGCTTAAGAGGGAAGGAGTGGGCATGTACAAATTGCATCCATAAAACAAACACACCGACACACTCCCCAATCTCTCTGTCTGGCCCGATAATGACTCATTAGCTTTCAAATCCTTCTAGTTAGTACGAGCTCACACAGTCACTCAGAATGTGTTCATGTTTTTCTAAATAATCCTGGTGTAAATTACTTGGACTTGGTAAACTAATAAGCTACGGAGTCGTTTTCACCCACAATCCTCCATCTCTCTCTCTCTCTCTCCCATCATGTCTCCGGAAAGTGGAGAAACTTCTCCGTCCAGCCAACATCCCGCCTCTCTTCACTCTGCCTCCTCGTCTTTATCCCTTTCCCCATTGCGTTGCCACCTACCCTGCTTTCAAAGCTTTTGAAATTCTTTCAAGTGAGACAGCCTGCAGCTGAAAAGAGATAAGGCTTGAGCTCTTCATAAATATGATAGAGAAAGCAAAACGGTGGAGGGAAGGGGGAGAGAGACATACAGGCAGAAAGGAAAAGAGGGGGAATAGAGACAGAGATGGAGAGAGAGACAGATGGATGTGGAAAGGAAAAGAGAGAGGTAAACAGAGATACAGAGATAGAGAGAGACAGGAGGTTGAAGGAGAGACAGCTGAGCACTGTGAGCTGAATGAGTTATGAGATGCAGGTTGCAAACCAGCTACATTAATTCATTCTCTTTATCACATTCATGATAAAGAGCTGTGTAGTCTCTTTTCCTTTCTCTTCCCTTCGGCTACCTGCTGTCTGTCTCCGATGTCGCCTGACTGTAGTCCGGCTATCTTTAAATCTGTCTCACCGTCCCAAACAAAGAATGCCAACATTCATGATGATAATTCATTGCGAGTCTGATGCGGCTTTGCGACTCTCTTTTTGTATTTGATGAATCACACCAGGAACCCACACACATATTGCTGTAACACGTCTGCCAGCACCCTTCCACTGGCACTACAGCCACATTGTGTGGTGTCGTCAGATCAGGGGAATGGCAGCTCTGTGAACTTTGTGGAATGTTGCCTCTGGGCTCCTACTGCACCCTTACAATGGAAAAACACACAGAGCTACGAGCCAACATGGAAAGGAGATCGACTGAGTGGTAAATCAATTAAGCAGTTGATTACCTGCACAAACTGACTGTTTAAAGTATGAAATGTTGAAAAATAGAGAAATAGGCCCATCCCACGAATACGGAAAACCCATGGTGATGTCTTCAAATAGCTTGTTTGCCCAACCAACAGTCCAAAAACCCATGGTGATCAATATACAATCATATAAAAACAGAGAAAAGCAGGAAATCCTCACATTTCAGTAGCTGGAACAAGTGAATGGACATTTTTGCTTAATAAATAAATTAAAGCCACTATGTACAGAGTTAGAATTGAGTTTCTGACATTGGTGCCTCTCAGTAACATGAAAAAAGACCCCCAAAACACATACGTATGTAGGGAAAATTTCTATACACAAATAGTGACCTGAATAATTGGTAGCTTGTATAGCTGAATTAAAGAATAATTCAGGTTTACTACAGCTTGTATAAAATGTTGGAAAATTGTGAAAAATACCCATCACACAAGTACTGACCAGAAACCAAAAGCATTCAATTTGCAATCATATAAAAAAGAGAAAAGTGAGAAATCCTCACATTTTAGTAGCTGGACCAAGTGAATGGTAGACATTTTTACTTGATAAATTAATTAAAGCCATTATGCACCAAATTTAGCTCCTCTAAGAAGCATGAAAAAAGACCTCTAAAACACATAAACACACACAAAAAAGTTACGTGAACTAAATAATCAGTAGCTTTAAAGAATAATTCTGGCTTATTGCAACTTGGATCTTATTTTTATAGTTTTGGTTGTTATTCTACTGCACAGTGCACTCACCAAGTTAATTGCTGAGATCTGGCAACGCAGTAAGTTAACTAAAAAGCAATCAGGTATTAAAGAAACTCCCAGGTTAGCGAAACGTATCTGAAGAGAAAACAAAGGCAAACGAGATTATTACCCAAACTGTCTGCTGTAAACATGCATTACAGTTTACAAACCAACTTACTGGTTCAACTTTGACCTACTGTGTGCGTTCAGTTTTACCTCTGAATCAAGCAGCTCAGACAACTCTGGCTAAACTGTTGTCTTGTTAGAAACTTGTCTGATTGTCTAAACTATAGTTTTTTTATGCCCCACGGGATGTTGCTGAAGAGATGTCACCATGTTCCCAAATCTCAGCAATAGCAGGGCACTATGGTAAGTACAGCGTTATCATGCTCGACAAAAATCATGGCCAAAAGTACAAAAATAAGACCCAAGTTGTAATAAACCAGATTTATCCTTTATCCAGCATTGTTTCTGCATGTCTCTGTATTGAATACTTGTCACTTGTCATTTCAGCTGACAACATAAATTCTAATTTTATTTTAACTTTAGACCCACTCAATATATCACACACATAAAATTATTTTGGGGGATATTTCTTGACTCTCTATTTTTGTCACAAATTGGACAGTATTCCTCCCAAGCAGAGAAATATGAGAACACACAAACAGCAATCCTGTCTGAGCTCTCAGAGATGTCAGCTTTCACTAATGTCACTTTTCTAAAAGGTCATAATGCATTTGGATCCAGCTAAATTGCCAGCCTCTTTGGCTGCTGCTGCTGACTGGACGCATGTTGAGCACTCACCCTCGCATTGGCCACGCAGATGATCCTGGCGTAGCAGCAGATCATCAGGAAGATGAGGCTGAATAGAGGCACGTACCATCTGCAAAACACAACCACGAGCAGGTGGTAAGAAAACTCCAAATGAGTAATGGTATTAAAAGATCATTCCTGTTTTGCTCTGATGGTTGATTTTCTTTTCTTTCTCCTTGTAGTCCTGTTTCAGGAGGAGGCAGAGGAGGTTGGAGTTCTCTTCAGGCCAAATGAAAAAATGTCAAACGAAGAAAAAACACATAGGATTTTATTTAATTTCCACAAGTACCGTGTCATATATCCTAATAGATGTAATAGCACACTAGTTGTCCAGTGTTGAGATATTAGGGCTGTCTAAACAGATTAGACCACAGAAACTCATTAGGGCCCGAGCACGAAAGTACCAGGGCGCACACGCGTCGGAACTGGTCGAAAATTGCAAAGTTTTCCAGTGATTAGGCTTGGGGCCAGGGCACTCCATAGCGCCCCCAAACGCACGCCAGGGTTGGGATAAAGTTGCTTTGATCTTTATGAAATTTGGTGGGGTTATTGCTCTCATCATAAAGAACATATTTCAGTTTTTTTTTTAAGAGAGTTTGCCCAACAGGAAGTCAGCCACTTTGCATTTCCTGCATAAATTTCAACTGGTTTCTCTAAAATCATTGTTATTCAGCCTTTAAATTATTTTGCTGCTCAGTTTTAAACATGAAACAATCCTCATTTTGGTCGTCCTCTCTAAAAACTCTCTGAAAGAGTCAGACTGACCACTAGGACACTATCCTAAACTGCACATTTAAGTAAATGTATGTATAGATTAAAGTGTTTAGATGGTGGACACCGGGCAGCATTATTCTAGTAGCTCATGTACAGAGGACACACAGTACGTACATAAACAGCACAGAGTGGAATAGGCTGAGTCAGCACCTCTGGACCTTACGGCACATAGTTTCAGTGAGTAGAGCAAGAGAGGTAGACAAAGAACCAAAGATAATGCCACCAAAGTCACAACAACTGAAATGCATGGCATTCCTATGGGATGAAGGGTTGACAATCAAGGGAGGAGCGGGGGAGAATATGTCAGGTATTTCTGAGCGGATGAAAGAGAGCGAGACAAGCGAGGGAAATGGGGTGATGGCTTTGTTGGAATGGCAGCCCTGTGTTATGCAACCTCTTGGGAGGTGATGTAAGCTCCAAGGAGTTTCAACCTCTCCCTGTAATCATGAAACAGCCCTTTGTCTCGCTTTGATAGACAGGTTCCTGGCCACCACGTCTCTGTTCAGCCTCAGTAACTGTGAACAGTCGAGACCAGGGGCTGTGCGACAGCCAAGTCCTCCTGAGCACCTGGCACAGGCAGGGAGCCACTGGCCAAAATGCACCTATGTGATAAACATATTGGATTGTGCAGAGGAATAGCACCAAGAGTAATTACAGGCCTAATCATGATCCAGATGAAAAAAAAGTTCAACTGACATTCAAAACAAAGACTGAATCTCTCTCTGACCTATAAATACAGGCACACATGGTTTCAAAGGAAAATGTGCCTGAAAAGTCCTTGGCATGTGTGCTACTGCAACTTTAGCATCATCTAAAAAGGCAAATATTAGGTCCTTGGCCTAATTTAACTTTGTCCAAACTTGTTTCCCAAGCCTGTGGGTCAAAAAAAAACCTCACTGAGCATTATCAGTTAAACTTTTTATTGACAGGGGAATCTGAGATGGTAGACAGCGTTTGTTTCACAGCAGGAAAAAGGGAAAGGGAAAGGCTGCTTTAAACATCATGTTCCTTCACATCTTGTAAGGAACATCAATATACATACCCTCTTTGAACATGTGTGTGAGTGCATGTGTATGTGCGCATCCACACAGGTTCAATAATGGCATGGGACAATGATGAAAGCATTTCAGAGGAGACCTGCACGAGCGTCACCTCAGTGTGATTTAATAACCCGCTCTCCGGAATAAACAGCGTCCAATTACACCAGCTCACGTCCCGTTAATGATGGAGAGACGAGGTGGGGGGTGGGTGAGTTGGTGGAGAGGGGAAAGGAGGGGGTGGCCTTTTTAACGATAGCGTGGGGGGAGGGGGGTGCTGCGAGGAGGAGAGAATGACGGGCGGCAGCTACAAAGTGCTCTAATTAGCATGATAATGATCTGCCATTAGAGTCCGCTGTGCTCTACAGCTGAGCACTACCCGGAGAGAGAGCGAGAGCAAGAGGGAGACGGGAGGGAAAGAATATGAGAGAGAGAGAGCGAGAGAGAGAGAGAGGGAGAGAGAGAATGAAATAGAGGCAGAGAGAGAGAAGATTCGGAGTGGGCAGAGGATGATAAAAGTGAAGACAAGAATAGAGGTGAGGATGGAAAGGTGGATGGATGACAGCAGATTGTGGGTCAGGACCAGAAAGAGCCGAAATAAGAAAGAATCATTGGGTGATTAAAAGACAGGGAGAGGGATAAGGTCATAGTGAGAATGAAAGGAATGGCAGAAAGAGGCTGCAGCCAAAAGATCGACTAGGGAAGGATAGATAGACGGATAACCACAGAGGGGTTTTGAGAGAACAGCAAACAAGGGTAGAAGGCTGAAACTGACAGAAAGAAAGATCATCACAGATGCGCCTGGCCTTCTCTCCAGTACCACTTTGAAGTGAAGAATGAGCCTTGGATGAAAGAAGCCTTAATTGAAGTGCTCAGTAGGAGATTACAGTAGGGACCCGTCTATGCGGGTTAGTGCTCGACTGCAGCCGTCAGCTCTGACCAACAAGATCCTACTGCATAGTGAAACATCACGATCTACCAGTTCAACCACTTAAGACAGGGACGGGCCAACCCGGGAGACAGAAAGGGAGGAGGAGACAAAAAGACCAGGAGGAGCAGGGTGTGTAGGATGTGTCTCACCAGATGTACTAATGTAAAAGTTAAAAGGAGTCTACTGCCATACTCTGTGAAGCTATTCTTTTGAGCTAAACGTCAACATGCTCACAATGACAATGTTAATAACGCTGCTGGATGAAAAGTTCAAGGGTCACCAAAGTTATTACAATTCATCCTGAGGGGAACATGAATGTGTGACCCAAATTTCATGACAACCAACTCAATATTTGTCAAGCTCTTTCACTCAAAATCACTCAATCAAAGGTCAGGCACCCTCATTGCACAAGGGTTAAGGTGTCGACCATGAACCACAACGTCTCAACGTTCATATCCGGCTGGGGACCTTTGTGTATTTAATTCCCCATGTCGCTACTTTGAACCACCTAGTAAAGGCATGAACCCACCTCCTAACCCCTAATAAAACCACAAATATCAGTGAAATTTTTAGGGTACATCTTCTGTGGCCCATGTCTATACAAAATTTTGTGCCAATCCATCTAGTAGATCTTGAGATATTTCACTGGATAACTGAAAACTTTGACCTGCTGGTGGCACAAGAGGAAATAGTCAGTTGAATACCAGGTCATTAAGATTCATCCTCTGGCCAACATGAATATCTGTAATAAATTTCATGGCAATCCATCCAATAGTTGTTAAAACATGTCACTAAAAAACAAAAATGTCAACCTCTTGGTAACGCTAGAGGAAATTTCAAAGGATCACTAAAGTCATTAGAATCCATCCTCTGGGGACCATGAATGTCTGTAAAAAACGTAATGACAATCCATCCAAACAATGTTGAGATAGTTCAGTCTGAACCAAAGTGGTGGACCGACTGACCAACCAACCGGCTAAAAGTACCCTGGTAATTATAAGTTTACATTTGCTATGTCTGACCTGGGCCCATGATACACACCGATGGGGACCTCTAAGAGTGGTGACTCAGCTAAGCTCGAGTACTTCCAATTGCTGACTCAACCCCTGAAATTCTGCACCTCCGTCACAAAACGCTGTCCTCTGCTTTTCATTCTCCCTCTTTCATCCCCTTTCACACCCTCCTCCTCGTCCGAGCCTCCCCCATCTCCTCTGTCCTGTCTGCGCGCTTCGCTGAACTCTGATGAAGACACACTACGGGGCGTGGGCAGAGATGAGGGCAATCTATTTCACTCACTCTCCTCTCATTCCCATCCTGCTATGCCGCCCCTCTTTCCTTCTCCTGCTGAGTAATTCCCTGTCTCTCTAACTGTATCCCGTATGTCTCCCCTCCCACCTTTTCCACTTTTCACCTTTAATACTAAAACCTCTGCTCCCCTGCGCCTCTCCCAGCAAGCTGTCAGCAGGGTGTGTGTGTTTGAGCGTATGTGTTTTTTTCCTTGACGGGTGCTGCCTTGGCCTCTAATCTCTCGTCTGGTTTGATGTAATTAGAGCTAATGAAGATTCCCTGATCCTCTGAGCGACTCATCCCCTTGGGCCATGAGAGCGTGGAAAACTAGAAAGAGCCGGGGAGCAGAGGAGCACTGATAAAAGGGACACAGGCTCGTTTAGCACAGCTGATAGCTATGTGTTGTTCTGCATGTGTGTGTGTGAGTGTTTGTCTACGTGAGTCTGTCTGTGTGTATGCATGCTTATTTGTTTAGAAAGATTGATTCCCTGCTGATGCTGCGAGCAGCAACGCGATTACCTTGGCTCATAGCAAAGTGTTGTTGTGTGCATGTGCGTGTGTATGTGTGTGTGTGTAGTTAAGCGTCTGCGCCGGGGGATTGGCAGAGCCCTTGCAGACTTAGGGCCAGTTGCAGAAAGCAGTAGACAGGCATAATCCTTCATAGCCGTCCTAAACACTTAAATACACAGTGTAGCAACTCCCCTAAATCTGACAAGGCAGAGGCAGAGGCAGACATTCACACACACACACACACACACACACACACACACACACACATACATACTCCTTGGCCTTACACCAAGAAGGAAAAAACCCTGCAGCCTCCCCTGACATGCAACCCTTCACATTTCCCCGCAGAGACAGCCCTCCTCCCCACTCCTCCTCCCCATCTCCCCCAGTGGGGGAAGCTTTGATGCCGGCGCTGAAAGGGTCTACTTACATCCCAAATCTCCAGGCTACGTGATCGTCTGTGATCCAGCTGGGGAAAGAGAGAGAGAGAGAGAGAGCGAGAGAGAGAGAGAGAGAGAGAGAGAGAGAGAGAGAGAGAGAGAGAGAGAGAGAGAGAGAGAGAGATGAGAGGGTTACAAAGGAAAAGGGAGAGCGTGAGCGGAAGAGAGACTTGTGTGACTGCAGAGGGGAAAAGCTGTGCAGCTGTAGCTATTAATAAGCCGAGAGTGGAAAGATAGAGTCGAGCCCGGAGATTAAGGCTCTGTCCCAATTCTCATTCCACTGCCTCCTCTCCTCGGCATCTTCCCCTTTTCCTCACCCCTTTAACTACCCTCAAAACAAATAATGCCTTTCCTATCCACCACAAGAACTGAAGAGTATGAGGGAGTGTTTTACTGTTCAAATATGTGCTGATAATTGCCAATTTTGATCACATAAAATCTTACGAGGGAAGGAGCCTGCCGGGAGCTGGAATGAGGCCAGGGCTGTGGCCCTCCTTGAAAGGAAAGACATTTAACAGAAAATGCGCTGTCGTTGGCTGAAAAAACATTAAAATAGTGCGGTATCTGGACGTCTGGATGTACTCACCACCAGGCTCCTGCGGGGCCGTAGTAACCCTTTAGCAGTGGCAAAGAGGCCATGACCAGAGGCACCCCCCACGCCATCAGATGGTACAACCTGATAAAAGGCAGACATTAATTTCATCATGAGCACCAAGCCCAGGGAGCCTATAACTAAATCAATTATTTTCTACTTCAGTTCATCCCTTTGTTGGCACTCAATTCGGGGTCATTTTTCAGGTGCAGACAAATGCCTATACAGCCAGACTGCCAATTACTCATTGTAATATAAACCATAATTAACCTCACTATTCTGGAAAAGATGATTTGCAGAAGAGATGTCTGCATCAAAACTACAAACAGGATGCGGATTCTCACTCAGCAGGTGCTAGTGACAACAAAATTTGAAGACAAAGCTGACTAAACTGTGCAAAAAAATTGTACTGTATTGCCTATTTTTAAAGGAAAAAGGTTAAGAAAGCTGAAGAGGCTCATACAGGCTATCACTGAAAAATGACAAGATCAGTGAAGGCCTTTTAAGAAGTTCGAAAAGTCTCAATCACTGAACATGGCTCTGTGTGTGTGTCAGACAGATGAGGTGTGTGCTCCAGTGTCTTGGGTGTCAGTGTGGGCGTCAATACTTTATAGAGCGTACAGCGTCGCCCGGTCAATAGAGTGGAAGTCCTGCCCTGACTTGTTCCAAGTGTGGTCAATCGAGCGGTGGCGACACGGCTGACACACACTCAATCCCTCTAGAGTTGTGCACCACACACACACTTTCTCACTCTTATTTCACTGGGGCACTGTGTATCCCCTCTCTCTGCCCCCATCTGATGGACAGCAGTGTGCGAGTGAGTGGGAGGTGGTGGAGAACGAGAGATGGCTGGTAGTTTAAATAGAACAGAATAGTGGGTGGGAGAGAGACATAGGAAATTAATAGATTCAGAGAGAGCGAGAGAGAGAAAGAGAGAGAGGGAAAACCACAGAGAAAGGGGAGAAAAAGGAAATGGCAGAAGTGCTAAAAAAGAGAACGCAATCAAGAAACTGAGTAAGTAAAGGACAACAAGAAAGAGAAAGGGAGGGAGAGTGAGACACAGACAGAGAGAGAGAGAGAGAGAGAGAGAGAGAGAGAGCCTGTGTGGCGGTGGGAGGAGAGATACAAATGGTGAAATCAGTGCTGCCAGTCCGTGGTGTGACGACTGGTGCAGAGGAGGGAGGGAGGGGGTCTTGTCAGGAAATCATTGTCGAGAGCTTGTAGACCCACAGACGCGCACACACACACACACACACACACACACACACACACACAAATGTGCTACAGCACATACACCACACACTCGCAGCGCTTTGAGAGGGAGATGACGAGGTCCAGAGCTCCGCGCAACATGGGCTTAATGAGGCACAGCAGGACTGCTATGTGCTCTGCATTTCACACACCTGCACGCACACCCACACACGTGCACATGTGCTACCTCATATAGAAATCTCTCTCAAGGCACAATCTCATTTCTCACTGCCTCTCACACCACTTGCCTGCATTCGTCCTACAACACACATAAACATACATGCACACACACATAAACGCACTTCCCATCCTCTCTTGCATCCACTTCAATCACTCTTAGATCATCCAGCCTCCGTTCTCTATCTCCTCTGGCGATTTGTTCATTTATAAACCATCACACTGTGCCATCACTCTGTGTGTGTGTGTGTGTGTGTGTGTGTGTGTGTGAGAGAAAGAGAGAAAGAGAGAGAGAGAGAGAGAGAGAGAGAGAGAGAGAGAGAGAGAGAGAGTGGGAGGTTGGGTTAGGGGCTGAGGGGTAATTGTGCATGCATGCAAAGCCACATTCCCGCCTGCCTAAACACATACAGCTTATCTATGCACAGTCAATACACGACAACCCTCCTGACACCCTGACACCGTCTTCGCTCTTGTTGTTTTTTTCCTTCATGTCAGGTGTGACCAGATCCACGCAAAAGTACAGACACAACCTCCTCCCACCTAGTCCCTGTGGACCCATGAGAGGTATGCAGCTGACAAAGCTCTGAAGCAAGCCGATTTTGGCCCCCTAGCCTGCCCCCTTCCTTGCGCACATAAAGCCGTCTCCTTCTGAGTTAAACCACCATTATATCGTCCGGCTTATTGCTAATCAATGCAGGAAAACTCCCTTGGGGAGGTGAGGGGGCACCTCCCTTTACTGGCCCAACCCTTCGCACACAGAAGGGTAGGAGGGGTGTGCACACCTAAGCACATCTACAGGATACAACTATGAACAATCGACTTGCAAAACAGAGTTGCCGCTAAGCTTTATTTTCCGCCCACAGAGTGCATACATTTTTGTTTTTTTTTAAGAATATGTGTTTGTGTCACAAAGCTCCGCGCTAGGCATGGAAAAGGAGAAAAAATCTCACACACACACACACACACACACACAAGCAAATTCACACTCGCACTGTGGAGAGTGCTCATGGGAGTTTGAGCGACAGAAACATGGAGTCACAAAGCGTGAAGACGGGTGCGCACTCACACACACAAACACACACACACTTAACGGCTGACACTCACTCCCTTTTCAATTAGAGCGTCGGCTGGCTGGAACAGAACAGGAGGAGGAGGGAGGGGAGGAGTGTGTGTGTGTGTGTGTGGGGGGGGGGGTTGTCAATGCTCTGCGGGGAGACACATGCTCTGGCAGACCAAACACATGCACATACACACACATAAACACAGGCGCAGAGGGAAATGGTCACAACAGAACAAGAGACAAATATACATTCAAAAGAAGACACAGAGGTGGACATAGAGACAGAAAACGACCTGTTCTGTGCACATGAGGGCAATCATTTTGACAATTATTTAACAAAAATGACAATTATTCTCTGGTTCCACTTTCTCCAATGTGAGGATTAACTACTTTTCTCAATTTTGTAAATTAAATAACTTTGGGTTTTGTGCTGTGGGTTGGACAAAACAAGACATTTGAAATCTAAATATAATGAAAAAAATAATCAGTAAATCAACCAATCGATAATGGAAATGAATTGTTAGTTGCATGTCTAGGCTCCTACTCACATCTCATATCTGTTGGTGCTTGCTTCTCTGACCAGGTTGAGGTACAGGTTCAGTGTGATGAGGCAAACCCAGGCCAAGGAACTCCAGTCTGCAGAGATACACACACAAAAACAACAAGGTCAAATTACAACACAGTTCCCCCGCCGCACCGCATGCACCTGCAATTGTGTGCCCAAACACACACATGTATGAGTGTGTGTGTGTGAGTGCGTGCGTTCCACTTTTTGATAAATGAAGGCCCATTCTGCAGTAATATGAGGGAAACCTGTGGCTTAGGGTGATGGATGAGAGGGGGGAGCTCAGAGAGAGATAATGATGAACTGTGGAAAAGCAGAGGGAGATAACGCAGGAGTGGGGGCGAGAGAGGAAGAAAGGAGGAGAGCGGGGTGACGAATTTAGAGTGGACTAGAGCGAGTGTAAAGAAACAGAAAAGAAAAGAAGAAATGAAAAAAGGGAAAGGAAGGCGAAGTCAGCAGAGGGTAAAAAAAAAGAATGTATTTTACTGAGGAAAGGAAGAGAGTCTAGAAAGCTCACTTCCCTTTTTCTGCCCTTGTATTCAGCCCTTTTCCTTTGTTTGTGTGTGTGTGTGTGTGTGTGTGTGTGTGTGTGTGTGTGTGTGTGTGTGTGTGTGTGTATTTCTGTTGACAGGACAGGCAGGGCTGGTCGTCACAATGATGGATTCTCTGAGCGACATACTCAGCTTACTCAGTTTCACACAACAAACCCCCACCCCCCACCCCCACCCACACACACAAATACATTTTACACAGGAACCTTAAGGAGTCGTGTGCAGTGACTAAGAAAGAAGGAGGCTGGCTGTCTATGTCATTATCACAACAAATCACTGTCATTGTGAAGGCAAACGCATCTTGCATAACCAGACAGCAGGCGAAGCTTTACTTTAACTTGACAACACACGGCTCAGCTTCACCACCTGTCCTGACGCTGCCCCTGCTACCATCTTCCTCCGTTTCAAACACGTTTCATAACATTTTATTGGCCAGAGTTAAAAACGGCACTGTGCTATGCGGCTCCCACTAGACTCGACGCTTTGCAACAGAACAAAGTGCCTGTTCACCCGGTGTTTATGTACAGCTGTTTGTCCTCAGCGTGAGGATCCTCATGATAAACCGAGGTGACAGGCACCAACCCTGCAGCACTAACTCACTGCCCATTACCCTGTATCCGTCTGAGTGTGTGTGCTTGTGTGTCTGCCTGCGAGACCAATAAAACAAGCCTGGTGTTGTATTAGAAGCCAGTCCTAACTAAGAATCCTTATGCTAATTGTGGCTAAAGGAGCGGTAATTGCAACAAATGCCAGCAATGGAAATAAAACCAAGATTTTTTATGTAAAAACAATCCTGTCTCATCAGAATCACAAAGAAATCTTCCCACTATCTGTAGATGAGCCTGATTAACCCAAATGAAATGCTGGAGTCCTGTACCGTCATTGGAGAAAAATCACCTCCTCATACAGGGAACGGTGAGGGCTGTATAGTGAATGGCTGCAATGGGCCAAAAACTACACAGCATGGTGCTTGACTCTCCAGTATTACACCATCGTCACGGGTGTGGTATTCTTGGTATGGGTGTGTGAATAGTCCTAAATGATGTGCACGTTTAACCAAAGCGTTACCACCCTTAACAGCTGGTATGTATCCAAATTGCAATTATCCTATGTCTTTTCTTACAGGAGTATAGGCTTTCACACATATAAAATAGTCCCTACGTTTAAATTATAGCCATGAAAGAGAATCACCATAAACTCACTGTTAAATGCAACATAAAGCATATAACCATATATATCATATACAATAACATATGAGGAGAAAAATAGCTGGACTCATCACAAATGTTTGAACCTTTTCATCAGCATTTCTACTGAAGCACTGAATTGAGGACACCAATGTGGATTTTTAGTTGTTTTTTAACATACACCTGCAGGGTTCAGGGAGTCTTTTTGACCAATATCAGTGACTTTTAGTTTGAGCAATTAGTTATTTAAAAACATCCATTCATCACTTCCAAAAGCTCACTTTCTAGCCCGTATCTCTTCCAGAAACAACTCCCCACGTTGCATTTCAAATAAGCACTCGGTGAAAGATGGTGCTTTAAGCTGGAGCAATCAGTGTCAAGGCACATTTCTGTCTCAAGCTAAAAACGAAACGATAAAGTAATATTATTTTCCACTGTGATATATGAGCTCTTCAACACATCTTTGTTGAATCTTTGCTCTTTCTTTGCCGGCTTACTTGACTCTATTGGTAAAAGTGTGCCAGTGAGTAATTAATTAAGTTTTGTCTCACCAAAGTACGTTAGCCACCAGGCCTGGAAGTCACAAAGCGATCCCTCTGGATGTGACTCACCCTGGGGGAAGGAAGGAAGAACGGCACAGGAAAACATTTTCACAAACCACCCAAAAAAGCCACTGTGTGTGTGTGTTTAGTGAAACAGACCAGGGAAACTCACCATGACATATGCTACGCTGTCGAAGAAGGCAGCTACAGTCAGGCTGAGAATCATCTTCTGTACGGTGAAAATGAGAGGAAGACGTGAAGACGGCTTCTCTAACAAAACATCCCTGGTAATTATCCCAGAGCATTTATATTCACTTAGAGAGAAGGGCAAATTATAGATCAAATGATCACTGATGTGGCTGACAGCTTGGCATATGACGTCCCTGGTGACAACTGTGTGAAAATATCACAGCGGAGAGAGTCACCTTAATGTCTTCTATACAAATTGAAGTCATTATATTTTCTCTGGAAAAAAAATCAATAACTGGTGTGCTGCAGAATTTTGAGGGGGTAGTTGCGATGCACGGCAGCTATCAGTCTTAACCTGATTTTGCCTATAGGTGGTTACAAACTCTGGCTGTGGTAGGTACATAAAGAGACAGATAGATACACACAAAGGGCTGTCCCTTTATCAATTTGTGTCAAGCAATGACCCTGCCAAGGATACAGAGGAACAGGAAGAGATAGAATAAGAGAGCAGGAAGGCCAGAGAGCACTAAAGACTATTGACTGGCAGATAACCTTTGTTAGGGGTTGGAGGTAAGGAGAGGGTTTATGTGATGTGAGAAGAGCAGAGGAGGAGGAGGAGGAGGAGGAGGAAGAGGAGGTGAGGCCACTCTGTGCGACCTGGTCTGGAGGTAATAGGATCCATCAGAGCCCCACGTTAAGCTGTCATTTACAGTGGGGCAAAAAAGTATTTAGTCAGCCACCAATTGTGCAAGTTCTCCCACTTAAAAAGATGAGGGAGGC
>LKNJ01004452.1:0-31819 GCA_002120245.1 Maccullochella peelii
CTGGCACATGTTCAGAGATGCCGCCACCCAGGGGAACCACATCAACCTTGAGGAATGTACATCAACAATGACATCATACATCAGCAAATGTGTTGATGATGTGATGATCACAAAGACAATAAAATCATTCCTCAATCAAAAAGCCTGGATGAATGGAGAGGTGAGGACCGAATCCAGAGCCAAAAAAGTTGCCTTGCGGTCAGGTGACAAGGAAGCATACAACACCACCAAAGCGAGACTGAAAGCTGCCATCAAGTAGGCAAAGCGGAGACATCAGGGGAGACTGGAGAGAGACCTCAACACCAACAACACCAAAGACATGTGGCAAGCACACGTCGCCAGCCACTGTCAGTATCCACAGTGGATGTGAGAAGAATCCTGCCGTGTACTAAGAACATGTGCCAATCAGCTAGTTGATGTCATAACTGACATTTTTAACATATCACTGTCAGAGGAGATTGTTCCCACCTGCTTCCAGACAACCAGCATCGTCCCTGTACAACAAAAGTCTACAGTGTCTAGTAACGACTACCGTCCTGTGACACTCACCTCCATTCTTATGAAGTGCTTTGAGAAACAGGTTCTCCAGCACATCAAAAACAACATCCCAGCTAGCCTGGACCCTCACCAATTTGCATACAGAACCAACAGATCCAAAGAGGATGCCATCCTCCACTGCCCTCCACTCAGTCTTCACATACCTTGAAAATAACAACACCTACATCAGAATGCTGTTTGCTGATTTCAGCTCAGCATTCAACACCACCTCACCCATGAAACTGATTGGCAAACTCAGCACTCTGGGCTTGAGTACTACACTCTGCAACTTGATACTGGACTTCCGTTACACTGGTTTTGCACTTTACCATATACCACTACCAATGTATAATACATGTATATAAGTAACTGTATATATTGTTTGTTTTTTTTAATTTAAAAATTCTATTCTAATTTCAAATATTTGTATATTCTGTGTGTGTAGCGTGAAGGGGGCTACAACTTTTATTTCATTGTGCAGCCCTGTGTAGTAGAATGACAAATAAATGTACCTTGAACCTTGATAAGTGGTGGAAAATAGATAGATGGATGACATCATGTCATGTTGCATTCAGGGTATTTCAGGGGTCAAGACACCATAGCTGGAGGCTGTACCCCACAGCTGTACATTTGGAACAAACCCCAAGAACATCACTGGGCTGTAGCAATTTGTGGGAATTACAGGTTGTGTTACGCATTCAGTCCCAACACAATCAGAAGACAAAGCTGTAGATCAATGAAGAAAATATTCTGACAGTCACAAACAACCTGAAACGACTCTGTAATATCACAATCTGAGCCATTAGATCCAACAAAAGTCAATTAGTTTTGGTTGGCTACAGCCAAAAGCCCATTGGAGTCAGTCAGAATCAGGCATGACCTTTTTTGTCCCAACAATTTATGCTGCACATTAGGAAAACGGCAGGTTCCCAATTTCACTGTTTACTGGGATGTTCACTTTGAATTCTTGTCAGCAAGATTTATTACAGCCTAAACGATGGGTAAACTGTACACTGCAGATAAAACACTGGCTTTATCCTGTTCTGCATCCCTTGGGCTGAAAAAGATAATGGCTGGCCACCTGTTAGAATCTCTCATTTCACTCATCAAATTATTTAGCTGTACTGGCACCACCAAGCAAGTAAACTAAACACTGCAGATCAACCTTCACAAGTGAGTAACCACATTGCTACAGGCTGAGCCATATTGTGACATACAGTAAACTGGCCACAATGCAGTGCAGATATGTGTGGAGGGTTAGTATGGCACTGTGCTGCATGACCACCTTTTCCAAAGTCAAATGAGTGTTCATTATGCAAAAAAGGGCAGTATCTCTTTTTTCATGTAAATACTCTTTCCTGTCTGACTTTTTTGTCCAGATTTTTTAGCTAGAGTTTAAACATCTTATGGTATAGTGAACACAAATTATCCATTACTATGGATGAGTTACTATATATACCATGTGATTTGCCCCTGAATTTGTGTTAGGAATCGTTAGTGGTCTGTTTCTCTGGTGTGTGTGTGTATGTTTGTCACTTGTGGAAGTCTGGGTCTGGAGGCGTGGCTACCCTTCTCTGCTGACTGAACACTCCTGCAGCTCATCTGCCCTCATCAATCAACATTCAAAAACCAGGAGGAAAGGGTGGTTCAGCGCCAGATCGCCTAGTCCACTCATGTGGTACCATGTTATGGCGCCTCATAATAAGTTTTCAAGCTATGTTGTTGTACTCAGTAGTCTTGCTAAGTTGGCTAACTCTCGTCTGCCTTTTTGTCACAGAACTCTTGTCGTCTGCTTCCTGGTTGTCCACAGCCAGACTGAGAACATCGCTATGTCACAGCCACAGACCTGCTCAAGCCTCCACGCCTACGCCTCGGACCAGCCCTGGATTCCACCCCACCACCGCTACCTGCAATCCCTGAGACTCACGCCAAACCACCTTCGCCCAGTTCGGACCCCTTTTCCTCTCGTGGCCATACAATAAACGCCAACTTTCATTCACTTCCCTGTTCTGAGTTTTGTGTTTGGGTCCAGTGGTAGCTTACCTCTCACTTCATAACAACTTGTTTTGCACTGTCCAGCAAACTATAGACTTTACACTGAAAAATAAATCCTGGTTCAGAATCTGCTTCTTCACCACAGTAAGAGGTGGGTGGCATCATTTAGCCTGGTTTTCTATTGACTTGTGCCAGTGTTGCTTTGTGAATTGAATTTATCGTTCATTGCAGTGACTTCAGGAAGTCAGGAGCTGGAGGCTGCTGCCAAAACCCTGTTCCCTTGTTGCATTTGCCACCTAAAAATTCTGGTGATTTGTTTTTTTTCTAATGGGAAGCTCATGTATCAGTGCATTCCATATGGCAGAACACAGCCATGGGTGAAGCAGTGGTGTTTGGGAAAAGGGGAGGACCACCTCGCTACTACTTTTGCTGAAACAAAATACTCATCGCGCTGTGGCTTTCGATGGTACTGATTGTTGAAACTAGTGGTTTAACTCTATGAAAGCTGACAGGAGATAAGATATGGCACCTTGGCAGTTTAGTTATGAACTGCGAGACGGCTCTTCTTGTTCAGTCATGATGGAATCTAAAACAATTGTAACATTTTTTAAATTAAAGTTTTGAAATTCAAATCTGAACACCATCGTAACACACCTCTTAAAAACAGCCTTTCGGGAGGTCGTAACCATCTGTCTGTTTAAATGTTTCCTACTGTGCTGGTGTGTTTGCAGTGGGAAGCAAAAAAGGAGAGAGAGCAGAAGGAGTTGATGTACATAATGAATCAGACCAACATGGGGATGGAGGGATGAAGAGAGAATGAAAAAGAAAGAGATGGAGATGGAACGATGATGTCAGCTAAACCTTCCCGATCAATGAGAGAGAAGTGCTGAAGGTAGCGGCATTCGTGCCGAGAGAGAGAGAGAGAGAAAGAGAGAGAGAGGGGCAGAAAGAGCATGGAGAACAGTAAGGGAGGGAGAGTTCAGAGATGCATGCAGGCTAAGTGCTGACTGAAGAGAGAACAGTAAAAATGGAGAGACAGGCAAGTGAGGATAATGGCATTACATCACACAAACTCACATGCGCGCACACACACACACACACACAAAGCTGAATAGGCAAGGAGCGCTCTACTGAATGGGATGCAGCAATAATCAGCTGCCTGCGTATGTGTGTGTGTGAGAGAGAGAGAGAGAGAGAGAGAGAGTTTAATAGCAAAGAGCTCATATCAATCCTTGGCCAATGACAGACACTGGGACCCTGTAATGATAAAGCACACTCTCCCAGGCACTTAGTCCCTTGTCTACACACACGCACGCACGCACCCACACAGTGTGGCCGTGGGGTTGTATGTTGCAGGTCAAATGGATGGTGTGGACACAGGTGTAATTATCCCGTTAGTCCTCCTGCACCTCCACCTCTACACTTCAACATCCACTGAACCTCCGAGCCACAAAACACACTGAGGCTACTATTATTAGGCTACAACTATTTACAACTCATGTAAGATTTCACCATAGACAACATCTTGTCCAACCCTGTCACTGGCAATGGGTGGCAGTGTGACATTTTATACTATACAGAAGTCATAGAGAGGTGCATAGGTTTAGGTTTAGGCTATTAAAAACACTTGGTGAAGTTTAGGATTGGTGCTGGTTGATTTGGTTAAATATCAAAAATTCAATTCAGTTTTATTTCTATAGCGCCATATCATATCAAAGCTATCTCAGGGCACGTTTTCATATAGAGCAGGTCTAGACCGACTCTTTATATTTTATATAAATATATATAATATATTTTATTAAAAGTCAACAGTTGCGTGCTTCAAGCATTGGATTTTTCAATATTGTAATATTTTTTATTTTTTAACCAAGATCACCCTTCCTATCTTCAACCAAGTGCTTTAAGTGCCTAAAAAGAACCATAAGAACATTAAAGTGGCTATAATCAATAATTTTATAAGAAAAATGTATCAAATGACAATGTGAAAACAACCTGAACGTACAGAGAATTATCACCTGAATGTGCCGCTCCCCTCGGCTACACAGAGCTTTATAGTGAGTTTCAGCTCATTGTTTAGGTGTTCGGCCCACAACTTTACTGTTTTGGTTCACTCTCACTGCTCTCATAGCCATTTTCAGCAGCAGCTGTTTTCAGAGAAAAAGCTCTAAAAAGCCACTATACACTGCCTGCTCAGCAGCAAACACCAGACAGACACAGTTAGAGACTACCTGATGAACATAGCAGAGCATTTAGCAGCTAAAGAGCCAGATATTTTCCTCAGGAGTTGGTGGAGACCAAAAACAGAGCTAACAGAGAGGGAATATTGGACTTGTATTCACCAGGTGGACACAAACATGACTTCAAATGAATGATAATGTTGTTCTGTAACTGCTGGTTGTGTCAACAAGCAACTGTTTTTAATAAGTTTGCCATATCAACTTAAAAAGTGATGTCAATGTTGAACAGATGTTTAAGTAGACAGGGCCACCGTAGCTGACTCTGAGGGGAACCGGTCAAACTAGAAAACACTCTTCAGTACATGTTTCTCTTCAAGCCTTAATATACCCCCTTAATGCAACAATGATATTAATACAAATCACCACCAAGACAAAGGTTTAGAGTCAGAATCTGAAAAAAAGACAAATTAGATATATATTATATTTGGTCAGTTCCTTCCAAAATAACTCAGTCTTGACCTTTGACCTCTCAGCCATTTTGGAGTCAAAATGAGGCATCCAGTAAAGTTTGTCCTCTCTAATAGTGCTTTTTACTCTGAGTAGACTTTATTAATCAGCTTTTATTGATCTACTGTCACTCCAACAGATGTTTGAACTAATTTCTGCTTAAAACTGACACTTTGGGTCAATATGCAGTCAGTTACATTTTTTCCATACTGGATTTTTTTGTCCAAAAATCATATGTTGTGGATTGATGAAAAAGTTTCTGAAACAGAATCAGTTTTATGGTGGATGCAACTGACTTGGGAATACATGATTTTTAATAACAGGGCCAACACCTTAGCTCAAAACCTAAAACTATATTTATCAACATTTGACATGTTTAAGATAATTTCAGTTTTTCTTTTACATAATTTAGAAGAACACATGCATTTGTATGCAAATCAAGTGACTGTCCAATCACAGCTCCTTTTTTCTTCACGCTGTACATCCCTCCCTCCCACCTTGTTTTCTCATCTCCCTCCTGCCCCAGAACTTAGCAGTCTTCCACTGGGAGCTGCCTTTACTTTCTTTGGCCTTTTGATCTGTGTTAATTGCATGTTAATCAAGCAACTTCTTGAGGATGAGGGTCACAGATAAGTCACTGAAATCCTCTGAAGCTTGGTCGTGACTACTGATAATAAGTTTAAAAGCTAAAAAGCTAAGAAAAAAGCTCCAAAGTTTCATCAAACATTCATATCAGTCACGTTGAAAGTGATCATACAAGAGAGAGAGAATACGTTGTAAAATAAGAGCTAGCTGAAAAAAATATTATTGTGGTGTTTAGTAAGAGTCAGTCTTACAAGGTAGATTTATTTCTACATTAGGGCTTCTGTGACACAATGAAATGCCTATGCAGTTTAACTGAAGTGGTTCCGTGTCAAAGGACTACTTTATCTCCAACAAAATACATTTGTACCAATTTGTTTTGCCAAATACCTTTAGGAGGAAACATAATTGCTGCCTGATGAATTCACTGGCAATGTTTGTTTTTTGTCCAACCCAGGAAGTATGACCTTTTTATACTGCACAGAATTCACAAGGAGGAGGTCAGGGTGGATGTAGAAAGCTTAGAATTTTGACATCAGACCAGGGTTCTCTTCCTGCCTCAGATGTGTGTTGTTGGGTTTAAACACTTTAGTTAACATTGGAGATGTTTTGGTTAAATATTGTAAAAGTCAAGTCAGACTTTTTGCAAAGCTTTATTTTGGGCCCATGAATTCCATGTAATTTCCTAGGACGTTTTCTGTAAAGAGCTATAATTTGGCACACATCACAGGTAAATAGATACAATGTTCAATTGGTACACTTCCAAGTAATTAATTCCTTTTAAAATGCTAAACTGGTGTAACCTAAAGATGTTTAGTCAGTGCACAGCAGGTAAACTGAACATGCAAAACTGGGCAATTTGTCTACAGGCAAACATACAGTTTAATATTTAAGAAGAAAAACATTTCCAATGATAAATGAATGATCGATGATTAATTGACTTTAATTAATGTCTGTTACGTATTATGATCATGAAGCCCTTTAAAAACACAACTATTATTTGCATTAGATTGTCATTTACATGGTGAGTTCATTACACAGTATGTGAAATACTCCGGTACAAAGTAGCCAATGCGTCACAAATCCCTACACAGAGTAAGTTTTCTGTTCCACTGGAATCTTCCATCCAGTGTATGTGTTAGCACACTGAGCTGGCTGTAGTCTTTCATTAAGCTTAGCACGGTATGGAATGGATTTAAGCCTGTAAGCCCTCTTCTGCCACAGTCAAGGAGCTAAAATCTGTCTCTCCTCTTCTTTCTTTCTTTCTTTCTTTCTTTCTTTCTATGTGTTTGCCATGCCTCTGCCCTCCATGGTGTGTGAGCAGCCAGGCAGGAAAAGGAAATAATTACATGAACATTATCATACACAAGCAGCCCGAGCTTCCTCCACTGTCACCACGGAAACAGTACTGAGCTGTACAGTATGTGCGTGTGTGAGGAGGGAAGCTGCACAAAACTAATCTACCCATCCAAGCCTCCCTTAAGCCAGTTACACACACAAGCAGCCAATACCGCCCCAAACACCTCCACCTGATTACACACCCAGTTAGTCTCCCAGATGTGTCATTACTGTGTTTTTGAGTGAACATGTGCACGTATCTGTGTGTGTGTGTGTGTGTGTGTGTGTGTGTGTGTGTGACTTGCTGAGCTCAGCAGCGCGCCTGCGGCCTACCTCCCCGGGCCTATGCAAGGAGACAAAAAGTAAACTGGGTGTCATCTTTAACCCCTGTCTCAATCAGTGAACGGCTAGAGAAAGATCAAGGAGGACATTCATATCTGACAAGTTTAACAAACTATATTTCATAATATGATATACAGTATTTAACAAGCCCATCACATGTTTTACATGTATCTACATCACACAGATAAATGCAGTGGATTAAAAAGTGATTTTTTTCTCTTTGAAATGGAGCAAAGGAAAGTTATATTGCTGAAAAAAAACTAAGTAAACAAGTAAGGTACAAATACCAAACCACAATATTTGAATAACTGTACTTAGTTTCCACCTCTGAAGAAAATACAACTGAAATAACTAACAATTTGGAGAATTTCAGGTCAAGGCCTTTTCACAGACAGCCAGTATAATCAAAGCAATTTTACAATATATACAATATGTAATGAAATTGCATCAATGCCAGAATGTCAGAGGCAACACTGATAGGCTAATATCCCCATTTTAGTTAAAAAAACAACACAGTATCAACCTGATTGGTCTGACAGTATATATTTTTTTGACAATAAATGTAGTAAGTGTCTTTTAGGCCACAGTGAACGTGTGTATAGTGTCTTTTTCCTTTATCCTGCAGTAACTATGTCTCTTGACAGTAACAGTTACAGCCTGTGACAAACTCTCCACAGTGACTGTAAAACACTCCCAGTAATGCTGACTGTACCGTGTCTTCTCCTCTCACTGGACTCCCCCACTCTGCCATCACTGTCTACACACTCCCATACCTTCCCAGCATGCTCAAGTCTTATTGGCCCTGACAGGTTGAAGGCTCCTCAACTAAAGACAAGTGGTGGTGCAGTTAACTATAGTGTGGACATCCTTAGCACTGCCTGTGTGTGCTGTGTGTGTATATGTGTGTTTGCAGCTCTTTGCTGAAATACAGCTGAAATATAGCTAATTTGTCAGTGACATGCAGCCACCAATTTATCTCTGCTGTGTGTGTGTGTGTGTATATGTGTGTAAATGTATAGTTCAAGCATGCATTTGCACACTCGCTTAATCTTTCAGGCCCAAGAGATGACTAAAAAAGGGAAATCTAACTGTTCTCTTCTAATTCTGGATTTACTTTCTTGTTTTATGCATTTTCTCAGATCTCAAAGTTCTTATTGGGATCAGAGGGTGGGGAACTTTTTAATTTTTAAGGTTTAGGTTTCATGTTGTGTGAAGCGTAAAGAAACTTAAGAACGACAGTCTTAGAGTCAGCGAGAGAGGTTTCACTCTCAGTTTCCTGCACGGTTCCCAGCATGCCACCCACCACTACAAAAGCATTTGGGCTGAGCTGAGTGCAGCAAGTTAACTCTCTGTCTCAAATAACTAAATCTCCAAACCATACAACCTTCAAACGAGAATAGCACACCAGGGATTGGTGGCTAAAATATACATAAGTTAACTTCTGTATCCCATTGCATTCTAAAGTCAAAGTTAGCCCACAGCTCTGTTTTTATCCCATAGCCACTTTAACAATAATCTGTTAAAGACACATATTTTTGCGCAAATAAATCTAAGATAAACTCACAGACCATTTTTGAGTTTGAGTTAAGCTACTTAAATTGCTGGCAGCATTTCACATATCTCAAAAAGCACTAAGGTTACCTTATAGACTCAATTCAGGACAAAGATATTTACACAACTTTCAGCTTTGAGGAATGCCCACAACCAGGGAAGGCTCAGGTATATATTGTTGGATACACAGAGAGATAAACTCCATCCATATGCTTATCCTTGGAGGGTTGCGGGGGGGAGCGGGGGGGCTGGAGCCTATCCCAGCTGACATTGGCCGAGACGCAGGGTACACCCTGGACTCATCGCCAGTCAATCACATGGCTGACACATAGAGACAGACATTCACACTCACAGTCACACCTACGGGCAATTTAGAATCATCAATTACAGAACATGCAAACTCCACACAGAAGGGCGCCAGCCGACCCGAGAACTCTCTTGCTGTGAGGCGACAGTGCTAACCACTGCACCACCGTGCCGCCCGAGAGATAAACTCACAAGGTAGAAATAAAATAATGAGTGGAGACAGAGAATCGTAAGTAAAATATATAGAATAAGCTATGGCAATATTTTACAATATTATAGTGATGAAACAAGTTCTAAATCAGATCTTTCCACAGGAGATAGGAAACACATTTTAATGATGTGGTTAAACATACACTATTCTTCTTTAGCATGTGAATGATCTATAAACAATCAGTGTGAGCACACATGCAACTGGCATGATGGTGGTTATGGACTAAGTGTAGATCTGCTGGACTAAAAGAAAGTCTCAAAAGTGTAATATGAATGACAAGAACCTCATCAAAATATTCACTATTTGGGAGGCGGCCACAGTGTGTTGTACTTTATTATAACATCGGATGACTATGCAGGGTGTACATGATAAACAACTGCAGGGTTTTCCAGAATCCTGTTTCCAATTGCATTACCATGATGGCAGATTCAGGGTGTGGCATAAACAAATGTCCAACCATGCATGCTTAAAATGGCACAGTTTGGCCAGAACTGAATGAAGTCACATAAATGGAAAGGCTACAGCATGCCCATGATTACGCATTATAGAGAGAGGTATTATGTGAGTCTTGTTCCACTTTCTTGAGACAGCACTGTAATTTATTTCCCACTTAATTATCATTTGATATAAAGAAACAGTTTTAATAAACAATCAAATTATATACTTTTTAGCTGTATAGCAGATGTTTTTCTCAAATCAGCAGAGGCTGTTACAGCACATTTACAAATGTGTTTGTATTGAAGATTGCCCTTGCAGTGCAGGGTAAAAGAGAAAAAAAATACCTTGGAAAATGACAAGTCCCCCTTTTTAACTTTTTTAATTGATACCAACTTTTAATTGAACGAAAATACAGCAAAACACTACATTCCACATGGTTCATAAAGATGAGGTTAGTATGAACTGTAGACTCACTGTTACTGTGTTGGCTGTGAGGGTGGGGGTGTTGCTGTCGTTTCCTGGCTGTTCGCTCTGTGTGTGTGTTGGTGTGTACAGCGTCAGGGCGTGCTCGGCCACCGTGCTTGGTCCGGTATAGTCGGCCGGTGGGTGGGTGTGGGGCGTGGCGTACTCAGCTGGGATCCCATTCTGTGGTGGAGGGGGGTATTGGGCCGGTGGGAATGGCTGGGCCATGGCTTCAGGGGGAGCTGGGGCCTCTTGGTTGCCCTGCATGGATAGATGAGTTAAGGACAGGGACAGAGGGAAGGAAAAGAGGAAAACCAACAGGTTAATAAGGGTTGATTTCTTAATGACTGGTGTAGTTGTCTGAGTCGAAGTGCAGCTTGTCAAATCTATCTAAAGCGTGAAATTATAATGTAGACCCATTGCCTAATGTTGATTTCTACAATCACCATTTGATAACGGTCTGAAACAGCCTTCTGACCATCATGAGACACAAAACCTCTACAAATGTTATCATATATTTAATATATATAAACCTCGCTTATCTATTGAATGTTAATTAGGGACAACCAAGAAAAAAAATGGAAGTGCCTGTCCTCATTTTAATTTGAATAATGGCAGGTTTACCCCAAGCTTGGTTTCTGAAATGGTCAAAGCTTCAAAACTAACAGGCAGAATTCTGCTTCCAATTGGTTGAGCAAGCCCCCCCACTAACTGAGCAGGCAGCGGTTGGGGTTAAGGCCTCATTATCCCTAAAACAAAGTGCTTGGCGGATTATCTAAAAGCGTCTGACACACCCTTTCTCATGGTGCAATCAGAGTGCTGAATCCGGCAACTGAATGCAACACCATGAGTTGCGTTCAAAGACAGACTGTCTGAAAGAGTGCACCGTTATCCCCATTTGTATGTTTCATTGCGAACAGGCATAAAAACTTTTTTAAATTTTTAACAAGACTTCATACATCCTAGTTTGTTTGAAGCGTACTGAGACCTTCCCAGTGAAAGAAGTGGGCTTTCTAGCAGCCTGACAGGAAGGTTTGCTGACATTCTTTTACTCCAGAAACTAAAATCCCCTTACATATAAAGACGATTTAAGAATAAAATAAAGTAATGTCACTAACAGGAGCGTTCTGAGAGCTGAATGTTTACGGCACATACCACATAACTCCAGTGTCGGCTGGGGACCTTTGTTGCATGTCATACCTCCCTCCTTCTCCCCTTGTTTCCCATCTGGGTCTATAATATAAAATTAAAAGTAATACTACTAATAAAACTAAAAAATGACAGCAGGAATTGCAGGATGTGAACAATGATGTATAAATGATACGTATGCACAAAAACCATGCATATGCCATTTACCGCATATAAACTAATATTTGTAAAAGAAGAATGTGTGGTGAGAATGTGCGCACCTACCGCATACTTCAGGTGTACACACAGTTTTCTAGAGATAGGTGATTAAATATAAGGTGAGAGATGTAACCTCAGAGTAAAACATTGTTTGTGTAGGTATAGGTGTTATTATTTTTGCAGTCTTCACAGTGTTCTGTAAAATGTCAGGCACATTTATAAACTTGATTTCAAATTATTTATGAGTGATCAATTTTCTAGTTATTTTTTCTTACATTTGAGCCATCATTTCCCTGTGTTAATGATCTTTTCATTTTATCCTGAACCGTGAAGCACTTTGTAAAATCTAATATGAGCGCTACCAATTGATTATTGATCATCCTTCCGATGTTTAATAATGATGACTGAGATATCAGCGCGATGACGGTTCATTCTGATGAATGACTAGTATGGGCACTATAAGTAGAAACAGCTGTGCATTACGGTCGCACATAATGACAGCTGCTCTGGCACTGTTGGAGAACCCCTGGGATGCAACACAATTGGTGAAATTGCAATTCTTCTTTGCGGTTCTGCTCATTGACATGTCTAATGAGTGCTGGATATGTATTGATATGCAAACGGATGTTTAAGGGGGCTGGACTATATCCAGTTATTGCTAACTTTGGGAGTGGAAATGAGGCTTGTTCCACAGTGATAGAGATGAATTAAACAGACCCATGCGCACGGGCGGCTTTATGAATCTGACAAAATAAATGTGTATGCATATTTCTGTCTTTGTGCGTACACACAGTTTTTTGTCGTGAGTCTACACAGAGTTTTATGCATCTGGCCCCAGGTCTTTATGCTGGGGGATGGTGGGGGCATGATTGGCAGTTAAGTTCGACAGAGATGTTTTATGTGGGGACATGAGACAGAGTGGAGGAGTGACAGGACAAGAATAAGGGAGAGGAGGAGAAAGAAAGTGACCCAGTTAATCCGTGTATCTTCACCGAGTTAGAATAACAGCCATGGTTTGGTCATAAAATCCTAATAGTGACGAGACTGGGAGATGACACAGGAAATCATCAAACTACCTGTCTGTCCTTCAATAAATACCAAAAAAGATAATCAAATCAAATCAAAATACAACAAGTGTGCTTGTGTGTGCGTGAGAGAGAGTGTATCCTTTGTACACGGCAAGAGAAGAATATTGGCTTTGTTTGTAGAACAGAAGTCTGTTTGATCACAACATAAACCACCTCACCCACGCTGAAACATATACACACAAACACTCAAACACACAGGGAATGAGAAACACGTAGAGCAAAGTAAAGTGTGCAAATTACATCCCTTATAGAGATGAGAAAGATCAATTAACTGATACTCTTTTGATGACAACCTCTGTTTAGAAATCTGTTTCTAATAAAAGTTGGAATTTTCCCTCTCTTCCCCACTTTTCTCCATTTATTCCTCATCCCTGTTAAGGTGAGTATCATGCTCTTTCACCTCTGTCCAGGCTCTTCCTTCTAATGCCTGTCAGATAATCATTTCCTCCAACCGATGATGATGAATCCATCTGACATATTAGCACCTTGCTTTTCTTCCATGCTACTCCAAAGCTTGATGGAAAATGGCTTTAAAAATTTTAAAATCAATCACAGCAACTTTTTGAGGTGGGATAAGGCTCTGACCTTAGCTGTTTCCAATAGTGGTATTGAAGTTGGCTGTTCTTATGCATGGAGATTGATGGTGTTGAGCATAACAAAGCAGTTTGCCGATGGCTCACTGACTGTAGCCACATCATTCCTGGCAGAGAGTCATCGTCGACTCCCCAGGCAGAGAAGTGTTATGCTCAATTTAGGGTTTACTTAGGCTCACTTCACATATAAATGAAGAAAAATATAAATCTCCAGCAGAAAATGAGTCAAGTCATCAATAATGAAACAGGACTTTGTTGTGCTTGTTAGATTTGGATGCGAGTAATGCTTTTTTAAACACGTCGTGATGTCCTAACAGCTGAAATGAACACTATTCACCCAGTCAAGAAACGGGACCACTGTCAGTTCATAATAAGCATATAATTAAACTGTTTCATATGCATGATGATCCAGAGGGACAACACAGAGTGGCTGACATCAGATTTTTACTGCAAGATTAATAGAGAGCCGAAGTCCTGACATCGCTTCCTATCCAGCCTCTGTTCGACTAGTTTCTGTAACTCAATACAATCTCCCATTGAGGGTTTCTTTCACTGATTTTTATGAAAGAATGAAATGTGTTCCTGGGGTTTACTAGCCATGTAACAACAAAAATGAGTATCAGCTACAGATACTGATATTAGAATGTTAACCCTTTGTGATTTTAGAGTTATAAAGTTATAAAACTCTTAATTTGAGCTTGACTGTTCATTCTTGACCTTGGAAACTTCACATTATCCTGAGCACTTTTAGGGTTTCTTAAAAAAAAACTTTCCTACATCATGCCATTTGAATATTAACAGTGCTGTGACAACTGAGCAAACTCCATCTGCTGGAAGTAAGTGGATCTTGAATTGAGATTGTTTTCCCAACTAAAAACTGCAGCTCCCATTACATTCTTCCAGTGTGGCAGTTTGCGTATGATACATCATCGTCATCTCTCTTATCCATGATATCCACCCAGTCTCATCTTTCCAGCTTTTTAGCTGTAATCGCTGCTGTCTGAAAAATGTCTCCATTGTTCTGTCTGTTCTCCCTCAGTCTGTCAAGCTAATGACCTTTCACCCACAACAGTCTGTGGGGTTGTGAAAAATGATGTTTGTTAAAGCCTGCTTAATACAGAAATACTAAATAAACATGATATTACATTGTTTTTTTACAAAAAATATACCAACTGAATCTAGGCAAATGGAGTGAACCACATTTTATACAGTCGAGCAAGGTTATATTGTAGAGGTTTTCTTACTTCCGGAACAGAACTCAGAAGCTCCCAGTTTACACTGGCTCTCAATTTCACTCCTATATATTGGTCTGATTTCTCTTATTGTTAATCTCAGTCTATGCAGGGTGGAGCTGTGGCCCGGGGCGAGTCTTGGTTCACTAAAACAAGGAGTCTCATCGATAAGCCTCCCTGCCTCGCAGCATCGATAAAGACCTGAGCTGATATATGGCCCCTGGTCAATACACACACTGGAGACAAGCACATACACTAACACAAACACACATACCACCAGCGAGCCATGAACAAAGACAGTCAAGTTAAATAATGGCAGCAGAATGTGAAGTGAGAGCCGCAGGGAAAGCGCTTTACCTGGAAGTTTTCTTTTTAATATGCCTAAATCATGAGCTGATGTGTGATACATCTCTGCGCGCGCGCGCACACACACACACACACACACACACACACACACACACACACATGCTCACATGCTGAGCTGGAGACGGTTTTGCTCTGCTGGGGTTTAAGGCAGAAAAGAGTGAGCAGAAATAGAGGCTGAGGGAGAAAAACAGTTAGAGAGAGCCAGAGGCAGAGTGAGAGAGAGAGAGAGAGAGAGAGAGAGAGAGAGAGAGAGAGAGTTAGAGTCAGTGAACTTCCATCATCCATCAAAGTGACTGAGGCGCTGACACACTGAGACATCCCCAGATCCTTGTCGACAAATTGTGCTGGTAAATGATTTCTCCTATCAGCTAAATCATACTATCCATCCCTCTCTCCCTCCATCCTTCCATCTATCTCTCTGCATCATCAACCTGTCTCTCTCTCTTTCTCTCTCTCTCTCTTTCTCTCTCTCTCTCTTTCTCTACCCTCCGTCTTTCCCTCATTGAGTTTATTTCCCCTTGGCTCAGTGGAGCGCCATGCTTGATGTCTGATGGACTCCGGCTCCATTTATACATCAGGCACATGTATGATGCTCTCTCTCTCTCTCTCTCTCTCTCTCTCTCTCTCTCTCTCTCTCTTTCTCACTCACACACACACACACACACACACACAGCTGGTGGGATTGCATTACTTCATGCAAGTTAAAGTCAAGTCAAGCCACCAATGAAGAAAACAGAAATTGAAACAGATATGGTTGTTGAAATGTTACTTTTATAGCTATCATTGCATAGCATAGAATATACAAAACCATCACCAATGAATAGGGAATGAATAGTTCATACATCCATGCTTCCGACTCATATATATTGCTAGTGTGGTTAGCTGTGTGTGTAGATTTGTGTCACGTAAACTTCAGTCAGACTCAAGTCACACATTTCGTGACTTTGGACCTCTGGAAAAAATCCAAAAACACTTGCAGCTCCACTTTGACTTTAAAACTAGTGACTTGTGACTTCACTTGGAGCAGTTTGACTTGGAAAGACTTGGAAGATTAAAAATTATGTTAGAAAAAAATGCACAGTGAATCAACTCTTTGTTTTCCTGATAACATATACTTTGAATCAATCTGACATCATAGCCCATCATGTTTGTCAGTGCAGACATAAAACAGAAACACTTCCAGTTATCACACTCTGCTGTGGTCAACAAAAAATGGATGGCAACATGCATTCAGCTCAAGGATTACATACAGTTCTTGGTATTAACACAAAGGACCATCAGAAACATGTTGCCTATCCACTGCATTTTACATTGTGAGCCTCCATGGCAGAATTGGAGGAGACTGTCCCCACCAGAAAAACAACACTTCTGTTTACACTTTACTGACAAAGAATCACCATTTTGTTTGACTTCATTCATTTAGTCTGACATCATGTTCATGTTAGACAGTTTCCTTTAGGGGAGGGGGTGTATTCTGTTTTGTTTTGCCCGAACCAATCAGTAGTGAGTGAAGTATCTGCACTGTCGATGTCATTGTAGTCAACACAGAAATTGTGATAGTGGTTGCTGGAAGCAGTTATCGTTTTTCACGACGATTGTAGAACTATGTCAGTATAAGTGTTCTTATTTCTATAAGTCAATTTAGAAGAACTGCTACAACTTTGTCCATCTCAACAACACTTGTCTAGCTTGTCTATACTGGACGATGATGCCCCCATTCTTAATCCTGCCTACAAAGCTCTGATTGGCCCATTGTTTCTTCAATTGGAGAAACACTTGTTTTGGTTCATATGGGTTGTTTTGGAAAGCGCAGACAAATGGCCTATTTTGTTAAGTTATAAAGACTTTAGTTATAAAGATGCATCTGCATGGTTTCCTTTACTGCACCAAACAGGAAGAAGGTGGTGTTACGGTGCAAATAGATCTGCGTTTCTTGCAAAGGCAGATGGTGGATGGAGGAAATGGACGATGGGAAAAACACTTCCAACATGATGATTCACTCCAGTGTGATGAAAGGGAGGGGGCAGGACGTTTTATGGGGAATGCGATCTTAATGTTGAATACAAACAAACAGACACTCTGTATGCCACTGGTGAGAGAAACAAGTCTCCAAACATCTGTAGCAACAATAGATACATTTTACTAAATGCTCGATCCAACACCTTCAATGGCAGTGGGGGAAAAAATCCCATCATGTATGAAGTGTTGGTGTGCGTGTCCATATTAAATATGTAAAATATGACTCAGATAGGATGAACAATTTAGTTTTGGTGAATTGACCTGTGATGGCTTAAACAGAGCGGAGGAAGCAACATCAGCGGGGATGTTGAGGAGGAACAGAAGGCTTGTTGACTAATTTACAGATGACTGTAAATGTGTGTGTCTATGTGAGAGAAGATTAGACAGAAGAAAACAGGTTAATTCATTGCAGGGTAATTAAAATGTTCACACACACATACATATCAGCATACACATGCTTGCACAGCGGGTGTGTGTCTAATATTGATTCCCTTCTCCTCAGCTATTTTCCAAAGTAGCCCGAGGCTTCTCTCCACCCCTACTAACCATTAACCAAGTTCTCTGCTGGGCAGAGACGCAGGCACCCCGACCACCCCCCCACCCCCTGCCTTTAACCCTGGAGCTACGCTACCCTGTGTATATGTGTGTATGTGTGTACAGTGTAATACATTGTAATGATCTTAGAGTAAGAGGGGGAGCTGACAGAGGTGTGATGCAGAATGCACTGAAGTCAAAATATAAACATGACATACCACAGACTATTGTGCACGTGTGTGCGTGTGCGCGTGTGTGTGCGCGCGTGTGTGTGTGTGTGTGTGTGTGTGTGTGTGTGATCCAGCTGGCGTGACACTGTCTTGGTCCTTTACACTCCCATCACCACAGCTTTATTGTTCCGGGTTGACAGAGACAACTAATGAAGATTGGGGCAGAGAGCCAGTGAGGCTGATCAGCCAGGGACATACAAATGAACACACACACACACACACACACACACACACACACACATGCACAGATGTTAAGGCATATCACTGCCAAAAGAGAAGTGTCATCATACATAAATATACAAAAATAAATAAAAGGATCGCACGCACACTTAAAACGACATACAGCGTCCACCAACAAACCCTCAGCATCAAGGGAACAGGGACTCTTTGCATGTAGAATGCAATACTGTATTTAGAGGCCTATTAAATGTATTAGAAAGTGAACCAAACAGCCAGCCACTTACATATACACATAGACGTTCAGACAAACTGCAGTCTTTTGCCTAATGCAGCTTTTTTGGCCAGACTGTGTAAACATGCCAGAAACTTGCTGCTTTAGGGGGCGATTAATATTGATGTGCACTGCAGACATCACACAGAAAAGAGGACAGAGGGGAAGAAAAAGATGGAGGGAGAGAAAGATTGGAGGAAAGGAGAGGGAGCACTCTCCCAAAACACTGCAGACATTTTGTCAGTAAACAAAAAGTAACGTTGCTGGCCTAGCTGGATTCCACTTTAATTAGGATTAACATGTTGTGTCACCTAATACGCTGAGGCAGAGGAGGTTGGAATGAAGACTTGCAATTGAAGAAAAATAAAGAAGAGCGAAGGCAAAATGAGCCTGCTTCTTCTTTATTGTAGCATTTTCAACTACAGTCTCTAATTTCAAACACCTCTTGTTAATTCATATTTTACTCCATATGCTGCAGTCAGTGTAGTCCACCTCTGACATAATGGATATGAGTCTGATTGATTTTCTATTTGTGTGGTTCATATGTGATTATGACAAGACCAGGTGTTTGTGGGAAGCCCAAAATCTGAACGGTTTCTAATCAGACTTTGACCCCATTTCCACCCGGTATTAACATGCCATCTTATCTGGATGAGGACAAACACACGTCAATTGCAATTAGAATATGATCCGACCAGCCGGAACACATCTGGAGAAGATTTAGCATCAAATGACTGTCCAAATGCTGTCTCCAAGGTTTTACATTGACAGGAATATAATTCGTGGGAAACAAAACAATACTTTGGCGAGAAATAATAAGGAATCTGGAGGAATCTCAGAAGCTTCAGTATAAAAATATCACCATCAATACTGACATGCCCATATAACCCCACAAAGTGAGAAACAATTCAGTGCACACACGAAGTTTGACACCCAGGTCACACCAGATGCAATAGGTCAGCACTGTGTACAGTAAGTATAATGCAGGTGACCATCCATCCAATCCAAAGAGATTCATCTTATGTTAGGAATCCACACACTGACCAGATGCTAGTCTGCATTATTTTACTGAAGTTATTTTTTAGACTTTCTGCTTTACTTTGTTTTCTCAATGTGGAATGCTGAGTTCTCTCTGCCCTGCAGTCAAATCATTTTGACTCAAGGTCCACTCACAGGCTTCTTTTTGAGCTTTCAGCCACATCCCATGGTCTTCATCATTGATTGGATTGTGCTTAGGTCACGTGATAATAGGTGGTCATGTGGTATTGTACAGTGTTATCAAGTGACCAAAGTTTCATGCTGCATCTGCTGATGAACACCATGAGATGTGGTTTAAAGCTCTGAAAAAAATCCAACTCAAGAGTGGACCAACTCAAGAGTTTTTTGTGAAATCATAAGCATTATTTATTGGCCCAGTCGCGTAAGACAATTTATAACCCTCATCAACTTAGAGGATAGCAGCAAGTATACAGTTTCACAAAATGCAGAAAGCAGGAGATTTATGATTTTGAGTTGCCTCCTATGGGATTTATGCTTAACTTGGCAAAGAAAATAGACTCAGAGTGCGGACTGAAACATTTGTAGAAATAATGTGTTTCATGAGATAAAAATGACTAAATCATGCTCTGAAAACTATTCCGAAAATAGTGCTAGTGAGGACTGGACTCCAGGGTCCTGGTGATCTAAATGCAGTGTGAGGCTTTATCATGTTCAACCATAATTTTATCTGTTGTGATGTTCTGGAGGAAAATGGTCACATTTTAATAACAAGAACACTGACAAAACACATCTGTGTCGACATCTGAGAAACTGATATTGGTGAACCTCAGTTTTCGGCGCCCTCTCTTTACCTGTGTTGCTCCACAACTCTGCGTTGTCTCATTTATTTTCTTGCTGTGACAGTGGCTTTTTAATAATGTTTATTAATTAGTGCTGTCTGCTCTCCTGTCAGCCTGACTATTATTTTATTCAGGCACCATTAGACCGTCCTGTTTTCACAAGCCCGGGTCCTTCCCTAGTGAGGGCCCCTGTACTAACGCCGCCATCGATAAGTTAGTCTGACGCAGACTATAAATCAGCCTCGACAACGGCAGCCGGAGGAATAGTACCAGTTACCTGCACACACACACACACACACACACACACACACACCTACACACCTACACACACACACACACCACTCATCTATTATCAGGCTAAGCACGCCTCACTGGTCATATAATCATTAAATAATAACATTACATCGGAAATATACTATTATAATATATTATGCAGTGTAAAATAGCCTCCATCTGTTCGCAGCATAATACAGTCATGAAATTAAACCCTCCCCTGCTAAAAAGACGCTAATTCTCCATTTGCTTTAATTATGGAGAAATTAGCAAGCTGCCTACGCAGGAGAAGAGAAGAAAAGGAGAAGAAAGATGGAAAATAAGTGAAAAGGGAGCAGTACGGGTCTCCAAGGAGGAAACAAACACAATGTATTTTTTTCAGTGTGACTAACTAAATGTTAGCCAACACACACCGCTTTAACTCTGCATCATCATCATCATCATCATCAACATGAGGGCGGCTGTGGCTCCGCAAACTCACTGACTTTACCCTGAGAACGGTCTCCTGCTATGAATATCAGTGTGTGTGACAGTGACCCAGTCCCTGTGAGTGAGTTACGCACAAGCGTGTGCTTGTGTGTGAGCGTGTACACGCACACACACAACTCTGACAGAGAGGCAACGGAATCTAATTTAACACTCCGCTGAGCAGAGATTGGCCGACACTCCCACTCCCTCACCGGCCAAGCGGGGACACTCCACGACCCAACCCCTGTGTGTGTGTGTGTGTGTGTCTGTGTGTGTGTGTGTGTGTGTGTGTGCGTGCGATAATAGCTATAGAACAAGAAAACTAGCAAGTGAGAGAGAGAGAGAGAGAGAGAGAGAGAGAGGGAGAGAGAGAGTGAGCGAGCGAGAAATCATGTTCATGAAGGAGTAGAGCAGTGAGGCTGGTGGAGTGGAGGGACTGTTTAGGATTCATAGTGTGTTGCAGGTCCGCTGGCTGCCAGCTCCCTCTAGGCCTGCTACATGATATTCACTAACCCCCGTAACAATGGCAAACATATGTAAATCTGCCTGTGTGCCCGATTCAATCAGACCCCGGCACAAAGCCACCGACAGCGCCGGCACACCCGACGGAAGGAGGAGGTTCAGGGCAGACACACTCAAAAACGGAGTGAAGCTCTATAAAAACCTTATATTATTTTGTAATATTTTTTTTTGCACTTGAAAAATCAAGTAATATGATTAGGTAGTTAAAGTTATTATGATAGAAATCAAGTCATTTTCAAGAGTCATTTTCTAATCCTTTGTACAGCAAATTTGCCTTGTACATGTTTTCACCTATACAGCAACTAAGTAATGTAGAGGAATCAAAGTTAGATTTCTGTGGATCCATCCTTATTAACACATATTTGTAGGCAGTACAGGCAAATTCTAGGGCTGCCAGGTACTGAACAGCTGGGAGAGAAAAAGACTTTCACACTTTAAAATAAAACACTATCGTACTAGTGAATTTTAGCCTTCATACTACTAATCCTATATACTTAACACCACAGCTTACTATTTGGCAAATATTGCTGCTGTGTTATAGAAACTAGTATTTGTTTTTACATCCATTGGTTTCCATTCATTTCCGTACGATATGAAAATCAATTTTCAGAAACATGGCTAAGTTATGTAATTCATCACAGTGAACAAACAAAGTTATATTATTGTTGTGAGGCAATGCAATGCAGATTTTTCAAATCAAACTGCATGTAATTTGCATTACCAGACAATGATAATGTAGACAAAAATAGAAACTGAAGGGAAACTGAAAGGAAACAAATTGCTGCCTGAAACAATAGTAAAAATGTATCCAAAAATCTACAACTGTAGAACATGCCATGTAAATGAATCAGTCGAACAGTCAAGAATTCATGAATTGCAGTAAAAGGATACAGCTGGTGTTATTATTTCTCGACAAATCCCATTAAAAGACCAAAACCAACAGTGCATTAGTCACGCAAGTGACAGATACAAAGTTTCATTTTTATAAAAGGTTCAGTCATTTCCTAAAACACCTGCTCACTGTAGTTTTTATCAAACGTTACTCAAACAGGAGGAAATAGTTCATTTGTCGTGGACTATTTTCAGTGGCGGATTAATCCACATTTGGTGCTCTAGTGAGTATTTGGGTCAGCAGGACGGTGTGTGTGGGATTGAGTCAAAATAAACTACAGTGTGTGTGTGTTCATGGTAATGAAGGAAGATGTCACCCAGTACAACAGTGTGGCTCACTGATGTGTTGTTAATAGATATTGGCACCAAGGAATAACATCACATAAGTAAGACTTCCAAACCTGACAAAATGTTTCGTTTATGTTGAAGAAAGAAAAAGACTGAATAATATAGCAAACACCAACTTGTTACAAAGCACACACACACACACACACACACACACACACACACAGATACTCCACACTGTATCGCTTTGATCTCATTACGAGGAGGCAGTAAGAATCAGCAGGGCCCTAAGTGTATCATGATCAGAGATAACGGGAGCTGGATAACTATTAGCAATCTACAGCTTCTCTTTGGGACTCAACCAGATATCATCAGCCCTTATGAGCCACCACTCTAATCTCCGTAATGACTGGCCTCATTCTGTTTGGATCTATGTGAGTGTGCTCAGGTAAATTGAAATGCTATCGTATTTGTTTGCATTTGGATCATACTTCTTTTCTCTCTTTCTCTGTCTGTGTCTGCGCTTTAATAAGTGAAAAAGCCTCAGGGGTATTAGACCATATGATTGCTCCAGATAGCATCAGCTGACCTGCCACACACACACGCGCGCGCACACACGTGCATACATACTGTATTGACTATCAGCCATGGCCACTGAAAACCATTAGGCTAAATTGTTCTAACCTGGCTATAGAGATAGGCTGTGGCCAGCTCAATCAAGTGAGAGTGCCTTGGACAGGGGCCTGTATCGATAGTGGACAATTGAAGCAGTGCTGATACAGTTGAATAAGAGAGCAAGGGGAGAAATCGAGTCCCAGTTGATAAGGACAAGAAACAGCTAATATATGTTTCCATTTCGTGGGAATGAGTGAGAAAAGCTGTGCTGCAGTGATATCTCACAAACATAGTCAGGATGTGTCCTGATTATGAATACAAATAATAATTTATACTATTATTTGTTATATCTGATTTTGTTCAGTAATGCTTGTATTGGTCAACCTATTAAGTTGGAGATTGGAGATTTTAAATCAGTTTTCTTAAAGACTTCCATTACAACTTTGTCCTTTGACAAAATAATCTTAACTCAAGGTTCACTTACTAGCTTTTTCTAGGGCTTTCATCTGCATCTCACTGTCTTAATAAACAGATGGAGTTTGCCCTGTTGTCATGGTGATGGCTTAGTTGTCATTAATAAGGAACTGAAAGACAGCACACCCAAAATGTCACTAATAGTCCATCATGGCACAGGATAACTATGTACACACAAATACAGTAAGCGCAGAAGGTCAAAGCTGAAACAGAAAGTAGGTTTGTAAACTTTGATGGCAGGTTGGTTAATAATTACCGCTTGCCTTTTCCCTTCCAAATTGGTTTGACTAAGCTTTTTTTTTTTTTTAAACCTGTCTGATTGTCTGACTGCTCGTGTTTCTTGACCTGTTAGGCTTTTTTTTTTTTAGTGATGTCACATGCTCCCATAGCTCGACATTTACATTGGTGAGTACACTGTTATCATTATTGATAGGAATGATGGAAAATACTATACAATACTATACAAACAATAAGTTGTAATATACCAAAATCATCATTTAATGGTGGTGATAATTCATTTTTGAATTGCATTTCATTTCAATCTTTTTATTTTTCATTTGTAACTGAGATATTACTGAAATGAAATTTGTATTTTGTCACACTATGTGCTACTGGTCCAAGAGGATATTTGAAAAGGTTGAAAAGCGCTATTTAAGTCAAGTCCATTTGAAGAGAAAGCTGTAGAGTTGTTGAAGCTGTTGGCCTATACTGTAGGCCTCTTCAGTAGCCCTTTCCTGTAATAGGGAGAGAAGCCCTGCTAAATGTTTGATGATTTAAGACCATTTAATTGTAAAAGGAACCAGAGCAGAGTGATAACAACACTACATTATTCATAGGGGCCCTCTATCACTGCACACTTTTTGTCTGAGGCAGAGAGAGACGGGGAGACAGAGGGAGAGACATGAGAGAGATAGGACAGAGAGAGACTGATGGAGAGTGAGAGAGACTGGGGAGACACACAGAGAGAGACAAAGAGCTTGGGAGGGCAGGGAGACTGACAGGGACAACATTCCACTTGGACTTACAAATGAACAATCGATGCACAAATCAAAACGCATCAATATCACTGATGCTTAACCAAACTAAACTCTTGAAGCACCAAAAAAAGAGAGCTCCCCCCCCCCATGTGTTGTAATCCTGCCTCCACAATGCTCGAACCAATACACTCAAGATCACAGCACCTGGATCTCCTCTGCAGGACTGTTCAAGCACTTGGTTTAAATATATCAGCAGGAATATTTACATATTTGTGACACCAAATGGCATCACGAAGTAAATTGAGGACTTCATTACCCAGGAATCCTGTATTCTTAGTGACTGGAGGGAACGGATGCTGAAGAAATATTTCACGATCACTTGTGAATTGGACTTTCTTCGGACAGAGCTCTGTTCGCCTTAAGTCTAGCTTTATTTTCTCATCAAACGTTTGTGTTAAAGGCCCTGCACACCTGTGCTGGTGATTTCAGTCATTCTTGCTAATTAATGTAGACTTCTGCTCCGGCTGATATTAGGTGGAGCTATGCTGGGAACTACACGAGATCACTGAACTTAAAGCAGCACTAATCTTTTTTTATATGAACAATGGATCAAATGATTGTGTGTAATGTGACTATGTCATTTGAAGGGTGAACCCAAGGAGAATTATCACCAACTCTGCAGTTCTCCTCAGCTCTACAGAGTGTTTTAGTGTCTTTTAGCTCAGTGTTTTGGTTTTATGGCCCAAAGATTTACTTTTGGTTCGCTGTCACTGCTCTTATCGATACTGTTTCTAGTAGCAGAAGAAAGCTGTTTTCAGTGAAAAAACTGTGATAAACCAATAATCCAGCCTGTCCAGCACCAAACAGCTGACACAAAAGGTTAGCGACTAGCTGGTGCCCCAATATTTTCCCTTGTGTTCTCCCTTTTCCCCAGTGCTAGCTTCTGAGGCTGGTTACTAGCATGCAGAGGCTAGCTAGATTAGCTACTGATTTGGCTGCTCATTTTTTTCTTTTGTATTTTATTGGTGGATTGGAGCCAAATGCTGCGCATTACCGCCACCAACTATAGACAAATAGGGTTTATCTAGATTCTTTCAATTAGTAGTTTTGTTACAAAAAAAAGTATTCTCCTCCATAGTCACGACTTTCCTTTGCTGACAAAGGAAACAATTTATTATGTGCGGCTTCTCAGCTACTGTGGTAGTCGCATGCTTCAGACCTCCCTAGTTCCTGTAGATTCAGAGAATTAATTTTTGAGTTGATTGTTTGCTTGTTATTCATTGTCTCTTTCCTTGTGTCTTCCTTGTGCCTCGGGATCATCTCAAACCTCCCTGCTTCCCTGCCTGCCTCCCTCCCTGCCTGCTTGCATGCTTAACCCTCATGCAAACCTCAGCCTGCCCATGTTCATGCCATCGTCTTTTATCCTGCCTAGCCCATCTCTGCTATCCACCATTGCCCCTCTTCCTCCTGCCCCTGCCAGCCATCTTCCTCTCCACTCCATCTTTATTCCCCGTATACCCTGAAATTGAACCTTTCTTATTTACCTCATCCCTGCGTCCTGTACTTGGGTTCTCCCAGCAAATCGTAACAGAGGAGACCAAACCAAAGCTTAATGGAGAGCGAGTATTGGACTTGCTTAAACACAAGTAAACACAAATACCACTCCAAATCAATGCTAATTAGGCTCTGTGTCTACTGGATATGTAAATAGGCAACTGTTTGCTAACATGCATGCTATTTCAACATTATAAGCTGATAATATGTCAATATTGTGTTAACAGCTTACTCTGCTGTCCCCCAGTGGCCATAAATACTAGTATATTATTTATTACAGTTTCAAGGAGCCAATAAAACTACCATAATATGAAAATGTCAGTCGAGCTAAGTGTGTACATGCCTAATCAGTGGAAATAAGTTAAGAAACACCTGTGCAGGTAAGACCATGGGTGTGTTTGGGCTTTAAGTTGAGCTAAGCAAAGTAATTGAGCTAATTGCCGGAATGTGTTAACAATCACAAATTACGTCCAACAATGTAAGACTATAAAATGGAGATTTTCATCTACCACTACAAACTTAATGATTTGATGACAGTGGAATTTCAAGAACCACACTGAGTCAATACCTAAAGAGCCCTTAGCTATGCGATCTGATAACGATGAGAACAAAATGATACTTTGCCAGCTAACAAGAGGCCAGGCCCTTTGCAGCTGAATGTGGCAGAGGAAAATGATGCTCTCCCTGATGGGACTTCTATAATTGGATGTACTGGCCTGCATCTGTGTTCCACCCTGTGGTTCCCACCAATCCATGTGCTTAATCAATGAGCCTGCCCCATGGGGTGCGGCTGGATATGCTAATCAATTGTCGGTCTGAGTGCAAAGAGTGAGGGGGTAGGCATGCAAATTTAGGTCAAACTGCCAAATGGGAACCTGCGACTTGATCAATTTATTAATGGACAAATTTAGTCTCTTTCTTTACTGAAGGCTATGAAGATTGGGCTGGATTGAGATGGATTAAGTTGATTTGAGTTTGAGTTAAGAGCAGGCATAAGAGAGTGAGACTGTAATTCTGTCTCTGTAAGGACAGAATTACACTTTCTAACAGAATGTCAAAAATACAGAAATAGTAGGGAGGAATTCTTTCCAAAACTTGAAAACAGAATTTTACTTTCTATGGTAACTGGACTCCTCCTGCAGAATATACATGTTTTTGGTGAATGTGAGTTCCACACAATACAGAGTGGACACGGCAGCCTAGAATCCTGCCGTGAGACAAAAGTGATGAAATACCACTGAATAGTACTATAGTACAATACATTTGTTGTAGATGAATGTCTGTTGCACATGAAGTGACGCAGGAAGAGACCTGGCACAGTAAACATAAATATTTAAAACTTCCCAAAGTGACACTTTCTTCATTCTGTTCAGCATTTTAGACAGAGTGTCTCTCTGTGTTCAACCCCACACTGAAGTACTGCATGCACTTACACACACAGTAATCACTCTGCATTAACCTTGTTTTTGTGATATTTAGATTGAAACATAGAATGAGATCACTGAGGACAAATTAGCCTGAGGAGGTGGAATTCCAGGATTCTAGAGAGAATTCCAGGAAGCCATTTAGGGAAGCTTCCTGGGCACTGGAAAATTATTATTATATTATCTCATTTCACACTACTATAATTCCCTAGAATGGTTTCCAAATCGTATCGTATATAGATATATAGATATGAATGACTGCAATGTTTTCTATCACCACTAGCACTTGTCCATGTGTTTGTATTCTTGTGGCCTATGTTGGTGATTGTTGAAAAATGAAATTCCAATGAAAATTACTGCTATCACGTGCTTTACAGCAAATATTATATAGAAATATTTATTGTGGTAAGAGTCACTTACATTACAAGAGAACACTAATTCTTCTGCTTTCTCTAATATTATTTCTAGTGAATTATATTTGAAAAAACATGTCCTCATTTTGTACAGACCCATTGAGCTCTGTCAAGCACCAGGGAAAACCTTGAATTCCATCACTGGGGTTCCCTGGAAGACCCTCGAGCCCAGATCAGAATTCCAGGACCCCCACATGGAGAACTGCCAGTCTACTCTGTAATATTTGATACTGCAAATACTATGTTTGATGTAGAGTTTCTGTTACATTTAGGGTCTTAGGTCAAGTGTGTGCACCGAGACACATTCTGTATGGAACCAAAAAACAAATCTCTAAGTGGCATATGCACACCTTAACTTTTCCATCATCGTGTGTATGCTTTCAGTTACCCTTTAAAAATCCTCAAATATTTCACCGGCACCTTAGCACCCAGGGACCTATTTTTGGCCACCCTCCATCTCTCTTCCCATCTGTCCCCTCCCCCTCTGTCGTCCCCTTGTTCTTGTGCTCCACTGCTGCCATGTTCCTGTCTGCCTGCCCTGGCTAATGGGTACAGAGTGCCTCAAAGTGCCCTGGAGTGCCCTTTTGCATTCCACACATGGATATTCCATCACACACACACACACACACACACACACACACACAGGAAAACACACACACACACACACTGATGTCCTAAGATGCTTGTCTATTCAGGAATTCCTCTGGGCAGGGGTGGGTGTGTGTGTGTGTGTGTGTGTGTGTGTGTGTGTGNGGGGGGGGGGGGGGGGGGGGGCGCTCCCACCTGCTGAATATCTTGCATAATGTGTTTTGAATAATGCAAATGCATGAGCCGGCAGACGTCGGGTACAGCATGTTTACCTGCCCAAAAAGAGGACAATTTCAGGGTCACACGCTTAAGTGGCCATGTACTATTCATGTAGAAGAAGAAGAAGAGGAATGTGTGGTGGAACTGTCGATGATTTTCGACATACTGCGTGCTCTATCTCACTCTCAAATTCAAATTTGTTTTATTGGCATGACCGTTATTAGGTAAAGTATTGACAAGGCAGCTTATGCAAAGTTTACAATTTAAGTTTTAGCATTTTGAATGAATGGTATGCACATTACTATACAACACACTACAGTAAAAGAAAAACTAATCGAAAACAAATATTGAAAAATTCAAAAATAAAAGGCACATTCCACCACAGATATGTCCTTTGCCAGACTGAAATTTCCATTTTGGAAAAACCATACGCTTTCCTTTAGCTTTATGAATAAACGAATGAATTGAATGAAAAAGCAAAATGCTGTTCATTTTCTATTTCACACAGATCATACTAGAGACATTCTACTCTCTTAGATTCACCCCTTTGAATCTGAAGAGGCAGCATAGCAGTTCCTATTTAAGCACAAATCTAGCTTTTTTCTTTGATCAATTTTTAAGAATATAACTTTCAGTAAAATAATCATTTTTAATTTCACAATAAGTATGCAACTTTGGTTTACTCCAGATCATATTTACATGGAACCCAGTGAAACATCCCTTCGAGATACATTATTTTTCTTGGCTTGGCTATTATCATTCTTGTAATTTAACATATTACATAGCCTGACAGTGCAAACCTTCCATTTAACCTCACCGGGCCGCCACTCCATTTTTTCTGTTATTGCTAAAATTGGAGGGTATTTATGAGCACCCAAGACATATCGGTTCACGGTCATAAAGGCCCCAAACCCCAGCTGAATATTCAGAACTGGACACAAGCCTTAAAAAATTTAGTACATTACATACAACCAATACTTTATCTTCAATTGACTTAATTTTGCCAGTTACTCCCATAGTGCCCTGTCTGCATATTCTTGCTTTACAATAGCACTGTCCTAAATTAAAACCGACTGTGGATTTTAGTGCAGAGATTTAGCATAGTAAGTAGCCCAGAATGCAGAGGAAGAAAACACTTAGTACTGACAAGGTTTTTAATTTTCTGACTGTAAAGTGCCACTGGACATGAACAGTAACAGCATGTGGCAGCAGTGCTAGCAGAATCAGGCAGGCCTTTTAATGTAGTGAATTTAAAAAACAACAACTGATAGCGTAAAGCAAGTGTATGCAGCTCTTCCCCAGTCCAGTCGACCTTATCTGCATGCTTCTTCCACACTCAAAGAGTGGAGATTAGTCTCTAAGCGCTACTTTAAATCTCTCCTCCATCCTCTCTGGCCTTTGTGATTTCTAGAGACTGTTATCACACTGAGGGGTGAACAACACCAAACTCAGTGGGTGTTTTATATTTGAACTCCTCTGAACCCAGTCATTTCTTATCAGAAGAGTGGGAGAAGACAGTGGTGGTAACACTTGGTTGTGTCTGCTCAGTCTGAGAGACAGAGAACAAAGGAGGAAAAGGAGGGAAAAATAGTAAAGCCTATTTCACGACATACACGACATAATCCTAATAGGACAGCCCTGTAACATTTCTGTAACACTTCCAATAGAGTGCAAGTCTGAACTGAATGTCATCACACAACTTAAAGACCAGAGCAGCAAAAGGTTAAATACACAGAGAGAGATTAAATATGTGCCTTGTTCTGCCCTCTTGAGAGCACTGTAATAAATGTATCTTTTAATTATTATCTCTTATGCACAAAGAAAAAACTTTATTGAACACAGTGAAATAGCCAATTTTAAGTTTGTAATCATAATAATTCTAACCTCAAGGTGCACTTCCTTGCTTTTTTTTTGATGCTTTCCATCTTATCTCATGGCCTTCTTCACCTAATGCATTCAGTGCCAGCTGCATGGATGAAATTATGAATATCCAGCAAAACACTTTACATATAACATGTAAGCAACTAGGAATTCAGTGAGAGTCTTGACTTAATGTCTTGTCATTTTATGCTTGTGCACTACTGGACGTTATAAAACAGGCAGGCAATAAATGATGAAATTGCTGATAAAATTAGATATTTGATTCATTGTGAGAAGCAGGGGCGAGCATCCCTAGTGTTCATGATGGTCATTAATTAAGGCTTCAACTCAAAATAAGTTCAATCAGTTATGCAGCCTGTGAGAGAACTGAGAACACTCTTCTTCATGCATCTGATTACTTTCCAACTCACAGCTGTTCTCCAGCAGCGACACCGTTGCATACCGTGTGAGTATTTTGGCTCTTTCTATAACGGCCCTCTCATGTCTGAATGAAGACATACTTGTAAGAAACAGATGCCTATGTCTAAAGGACATACAACACTTTGAATAATAAGTCTAGTGATATTCTGTATTTTTCTTGTTGTCGACAAATCCCATGTGCTGACCCAAACCAACAACGAATGTATCTACTAACAAGAATTGTGTGTGTATCCAAAGCTTGATACCGCTTCTTCTTCTGTGCCATAGAGCTCCATTGATGTCCAAAAACTATTAAATACACCGTCCTGCTGTCCCAAATACCCACTAGAGCACCACATCTGGATTAATCCCAAATAACAGTACCCACTAAATTCACTATTTCCTCCTATTTGATTAATGTTTTCTCAAAAACTGTTTTTGGTGGACGTACACATGCAATCTTTCACACACATTATTTCAGTGACACTCAGATATGCATGCTGACACACAGAGAAACACACGCAGACAGAAACATGCTCACACATACAGTATACAGTGGTGTAACACACTCTGTCAGTGCCCAGAGAGGGTAGAAGGTCAGACTTTAATTGAGTGTGCATGTTGCAGTGTGTGCAGGCTTTGTGCTTTGTGAGTGTGTGTGAGTTTGTGTTGGAGGGTGGGGGTGTGTGTGG
>LKNJ01004453.1:0-32277 GCA_002120245.1 Maccullochella peelii
TCTCATAGTTGAAGTGTACCTATGATGAAAATTGGAGACCTCACTCATCTTTTAAGTGGGAGAACTTGCACAATTGGTGGCTGACTAAATACTTTTTTGCCCCACTGTATGTCAGTTCATAAAAATGGATATTTTTCATTTACAGATGACAGCTAGGGATAAATCAATTAGTACAGTTAGTTTTAGCTTAGGCTAGCCATGGCTATGTCATCAGCTAGCTTTTACTTGATATAGGTCTCTTGCTTTAGCTGTCTAGTTGGCTGTTTCTCTGTAGCACAGGGGTTCCCAAACTTTTTCAGGTCAAGACCCAAAAGAGAAATTTGGTACCCCCCCCGACCCCCCCCCGACCACCCAAACTAACAAAAATACATCATGAATTGGCATAACATCTACATTTATAAACCACTGATAAAGAACACAACAAACCATGAATGCCTTGAATGAGACAGGATATTTTCATTAAAAATAACCACTCTGACTTGTCACCACCACATTAGTCATACACACACGGAATTTCTTACATTTGTCCAGCATGGAAACTAACACACGTACACACTAACTAGGTTAATACAAACGTAACACACACATTACTGACTCTTCCACCGCCAAAACAATGTTGAATAAATGCATTTTGCTGCCTATTCCACATTAGGGACAAACCCACGAGTCGGAGACAGAATGTTGGAATGCCAATCAAGTTAAAGTTAAGTTTGGGAAAGACTGCTGTAGCAGAGTGCAGGAATGGCCTCTACAGCTGGCCGGTGACCAAACCAGAGTGCAGTTACCAGTACTGTAGTTATTTTACATGCTGTTTTCACAGAAATGATACTTTTCTTGTCAATATCATTTTCATATGGTAAAACAGATGCCAGAAAAGTCAGATTCCGGTCACAACTAAATTTCATGAGTTAATTTGCAAAAACAGATATCTCAATTTTTATACATTTTTATAAATCGTGTTTTTTTTTTCATAGTGCACTCCAGGGAATATCAGTCAAACTGTTGTTTTGATTAAGAATTGAATGATCGTTTTTTGCAAATGGTAGTTTAGCACAGCGCCTCATTGATGCACAGATATCCCCAGAAAGCCTCAGAATATTAACTTGCCTACAGCAGAAAGAAGGGTTGAAATATTTGTACCAAATCTTGGTGAAAGTCTTGGCAGAAGTGAGATAATATTACAGGAATAAGTCCTCTCTCTCATTAATGTAACTAGAGAAGGAATGACACAATCCTCAGTGCTTGTTAGTTTTATTTTAACTTGGTTCTCAGTGTCAACACCACGAAGGATTATTACAAGGCACAGTAGTGTCTCTCCCTGTCTCTCTGGTTGCCATCAGACTGTAATGTCTGACAATTAAGATCTAATCTTTCCCACTGGCTCTCACAGCTAGCATGCCAGCCCACCACTGATCAAGATAAGCAGCAATCGCTTTGATTCCTGAATTAGAACGTAAGAACTGCCGTCCCCATCTACTCACATTACCAAGTACATTCTAACAATCTTTTATCCAACTAATATTATACTTGGCACAAGCTTCACGTTGACGTGCAAAATAACAAGGGAAGAAAGAAAAAGCATTCCTTCTCTCTGCTTTTGGAATGTTTCAGTGTTTTTTACCCCAACCTCAGCTTTTGTTCTGGGCTTTGCCTTTTCAATAATAAATAATGCATTTGGTTCATTAGTTTGTTCACTGTGAGGTGGACCGGGGAACTCTGTTTCACCTCAAGATCATAAATCAAGCAGGAAAAGCTGTCAGGAATGGGAACCCAGAGTCATAACATGCCTTCACTGGCTCAGGATTGCCAAATGTCAGATCCTATAGCATTTCTGGTACCCGCATGTCCTCACAGGTATGCCACTCTCCGCTAATGATCAAACCTGTGACAAATATGTGTGTGAGATATTTGGCAAAGAGCAGTTGCGTTTGATTTAGTTGGCTATGAAAGCTGTATTTCAGTTTCCAAAAGGCTGGCAAGTTCAGTCTGGCAAGAAAATGTCCAAGTTTTCCATGAAGTGTTTGCTAATGACGACGGGAAACGGACCGGTGAGGGGGCAGCTGGGCACAATAGCTCCTCCTTTTATAAGCTGTTTATTCCGCTGATTATAAAAAGCGCATTATGCTCTGTATCATATAACCCCATGTGTGGGATTTGGAGATACACGCTATGTTAACACCCCACTTCCCTTGGATACACAGATTTGTTGCCCCGTGACGATCATTTTGGACGTTTTCGCCTTTTTGTCTCCAGCCCTCCATCTGGTCCCTGCAGCCACTCGGCCACATCGCCGGGCTGTCTCTACTTTATATTAGGACCAATGGGGATGATGCCACTCTTTCCATGGGCAAACCCAAGCTGTGCTCTCACTCCGGCTCACTGTTGGCCAGCTTTCCCATTGAGAGTGTATATTACATGCCTCTATGTGTGTGTATGTTGCTTATTAATTTAGGAAAAAAATCATTCGTCGTAGATATTTTAAATCAAGATACTTTTTTTAAATTTGAGTTACTTGCCGAATGTATGGGCAAGGCAGGGCAGACATCCAGCAACCAATACATCATACAGCATGTATTCCATTTAATAAAGCCTTTGTATGTACTCTATTCATTCAGCGAGAGTGAGTCTGTGTCCAAGTTCATTCAGTGTGTGCCCGGAGCAATGATCAACTGATGCAGTCCAGTCACATTGCTCTCCATGATTAGATCTTACCCTAATTGATCATTTCTGAGAAAACCATAACAGCAAGAGTCACATGATCGTCAGGAGAAACTAAATATGTGTGTATAGAGTATTGTGTGCTCGCCTATGTGTATTTGTATCAGTGTGTGCTTCTCTGGGTCTGTTTGGGTGGCAGCAGCCCAGGGAGTTTTGCTCTCATTAGGAGCGCCACGGGCCAACTCAGCATTACTCCATCCATGACAAAAATTCAACATGAGAAATGGCGAGTGTGCACGAGAAAAAGGAGCCAGCTGGTGGGAACTACACGTTCCCCGCAGCATGAGCACAACAGTGTAGGGTTAGAAGCATGAAATGGGAGCTTTGTGTTTGACCAAGTAATCGTTTCCCAAACTACTTTTCATAATCAACCGTGAATTATTATCCTTGTACATAGTGCCTATATTAACAGAGGAAGAATTAGTCTTACTACTAGTCACAAGTCAGAAATACGGTATCTGATAAATGTATTAGTATTGTTCTTGAAATCACCTGCTTTTATTCAACTAAAGGGATCTGTGCAGGGATGTGGGCAGTGTTCCACAACCACGTCTAAAAGGCAAAACACCTGATTCTGCATGGCGACAAAGCTGCCGTCATAGCCGCCTCCTGGCTGCATCACTCTGCCCCCTGATCTCTCTCCAAGGACTCTGTGAATGAAACTGTGTTTTGCATTTCTTTCTAGTCTCTGCGCAATGAATCTTACAAACGGCGCACACTTTTGGACAGTCTCTCCTCAAAGGCATTCATGGTGTTGCACGGAAGAAAAAAAGAGTGCTTGAGAGAGAGAGAGAAGTAAATCCCTGTCTTTCTTGTGGGCGTAATTGTTGTTTTGTGTGTTTCGAAAAGTTTCAAATGCAGAAGTTGGAAAGGCATGGGGCCTCCACAAGGGGTTATGAGATAAATCTGAGGAGTCACAAGACGAATAACAGAATAGGAAAGCACAAAATTATATTCATGTTTTTTAGCCTTTCCTTAAATATTAAATTTTTTTCTTATGAATTACTGAATATTTTTCATTAAACAAAAGAAGGAAAGAAGAATCTCTCCTTGGTTGGCCTGTTCACAATCGGTTGACATTTTCAACCAGTAGAAATTGCTTTGTTGTTGTTTTTTTACATATTTATATATATATTTACATTTCATGACTATTTTTTTAGATGTTTGACAGTGGAGAGGTGACAGGAAATTAGGGGAGAGAGAGAGAGAGAGATGGTGAATGACATGCAATAGGAACAGGAGCTGGCCAGGGGAAGTACTTTTCACCCCTAGGCCACCAGGGCACCCCCATTGCTTTAAGGAGTCACAAGCCAAACGACTTGAACCAGTGCTCTAGAAAGTTTGTAGCTTGCTCCTCAATTAAGGTATGCAGCTTTGGTCAACTAAGTAAACAAGTATGTCCATAAATCTGCTCAAACCACTCCTGCAGTATGATCCACTTGTCTGCTGTCCGCCTGTATGGTCAGCATGCTCCAAACACTCATATTTCTGCCCTAATATGACTACAGCTTCTGTTTGCCGCTAGCACAGTTAGCTGTTTACCTTTGACACACTCAACTATGCATGGTTACAAATGAAAAAAAAAATGCAAACAGCAAACAAGCATCAAATAAGTATTTGGAACATACTGAGCATTTAGATGGAAATTCAAGAAGTGGATTACACTGCAGGAGTAGATTGAGAGGTTTATACTTTGTATTTACCTTGACATTGTGCTGCCATTGGAATCCACTGTAACTTTTGGGAATCCAACAGTGTTTCTATAAAATGACACTACACATCAAGTTGACTCATCACGGGGAGTACTAGTTTGTGAAAACAGTTGAATGTCTTCTGAGGCACTGAGAAAACAACCCTGATGATGTCACAGTGATGTCATCAGGGTCATTTTGGCCTTGGAGACTACACAATTTTAGGGAAATGTCTGCATTTTAAACTGGGGTTTGAAAGGTCTACTGAAAAACACTACTGAGTTGCATTATGGGAAGTGTAGAATCCAGTGGTTTGGGATCTTGACTTATACTAGGTCTTAAATTCATCTTGTCCTCTGCACCATGGATTATGACCATTCTTATTTAACTTGTCTCTTGTGAGGCCCTAAAACCTCATGGAAGTGCAGTTCTCAACTGCTGGAGTACCCCTTTAAGGGACATGATGTTGCATTCCATGTAAGTAGTTAATTTATAGCGTCTTTTTGAAAATACAAGGATAAAACAAACACACATGCAACCTACCCTGTAGTTAGGTGCAATCAGAGCGTGGGAGAACGACACAAAGATGGAAACAGAGTTACTGTGAGAGTAGTGTGGGACTCATCAGAGACACCGTGCAGCTTGTAAACATTTTGTACAAACTGGATCAGCTGAACTACGATTAATTCTTTCCTCTCACATCGCCTGTTTACAAATCACATTAATAATTAGTGTTAACAATGACAGGGGCATCTGCTCTTCATACTCTCTCAAACACACCAGGGCATGTGTCTGGAAAAAACAATAAGAGACCTTAACACCTGTTGTAGCCTGGTTTGATGCTCAATACCTGAGTTACCTGAAAAAAGAGCCGGTCTGTCTGACATGAAGACCTTGAGAGAATTTGAACCAAGCCCATCTGTTATATCCATGAATTATGGAGCAGACAAGTGGTGAAGGAGATGAGAGCAATGACTAAGCAGCCTGCTGATTGGATAAGGTGGTGCGAGTGTGTACAGTATGTGTGTGACTTGCGAGTGTGTATGCATGTACACTTCAGTCTCTGTACAAATGTCTGGAAAACACTACGACTTCTGGGCAAACACGTGCACAGGCAGGGTTGCGTCGCGTGAGCGGCTCGCCTGTGCAGCTGCCTCCCGTCACCGCCGTGACCCCGTGCGCCTGCCGACAGCAGGGAAAACAGAATTCGTCAAATCAGAGCCGCCGCTGATGAGCAAAAACACAGATCTATAGCCCACACATCAGCCAGCCAATCGGAAAACAGACCTGCCCTGGGAACAAAGACAGCAACTGAGCAGCGAGGCAGTGTTGAACGCGTGTGCACATACAAACAACAGAGAACAGAGCAGTCCAGGGGCGCACGCACGCCCACGCTCACTCCCCGGCAGTCAGGCGGGGTGTCGGGTTGCGTCTGGCTGGCGTGTGCATGCACATATGTGTGTGTGTGTTTCCCTCTGGCCGGCTCTCAGCTTTCACTCTGCTCGGCCCTGCTCGCCATGTGTGCATCTGTGCATGTGTGTCTGTGAGCCTCCAGCGGGTCAGGTTCCCTTCTCACCATAAGACACAGAATGCAATGACAAATAAGAGTCTGATTAGTTCCTTCCTTCCTCAACGGCACAAAGCCCGACCTAATCCCTGAGCAAACACACCATCTGCAGGGAGAGCGAGGTGGAGATGGAGGGGGGGAGGGAGTCCAACCTGTGGAGTGTTTGTCTTTAGAAGAGATGGAAGAAGAGTGAGGAGCGGATGGATTGATGGAGGAAGAGGGAGGGAGGGACCGGGGAGTGGATTGAGAGGGATTGATCAATGAAGTGAAGGTAAAAAGAGGAGGTGAAGAGGCAGGCAGGATGGGGACTGGAGAGAGGTAGGAGGAGATAGATGGAGGTGTGGAAGAGGAGACGGAGGGATGGAAAAGCAGGGGATTAAACATGCAGGAGCTCAGGTGAAATGTATCACTCCTCCTGACCTGTGCTGCGGCTCAAAACCCTGACAGGGAAATGAAACGGACTGAAGGCCTGCAGCTTGATGAATGCACACTCCTGTTTGCCAAGGCTAATACTGTCTGTTCAAACACCCACTGGTATGTAGGGTGTGTCTTTATGTGTGCTGAAGTGTTTAAGGTGTCCATGCGTGTCTGTAGGCAAACAAGAAAGAAACTGGCCCCGTGACGTCTGTTTCCAACCTCCAAATCCGTCTCCGTCTTGTTTATTCCAGTAATCTGCTTGTTGTGTTATGAATGAATCTGCAGTCCATACGTTCAGTCATTTTCACAGTAGCACGGAAAGTCACATCACTCGTACTTTCAAGTGGAGCAGGTCAGGACCCTCATTCACAGCAGCGAACATGCCCTGATATCAGATTTATCAGGGATGAGTTAAGTGACTGCAAAGGCCAACTGACCTTTTTGAAAGTGAATCACTCAAGTCTTAAGCACTGTAAAGAGTCCGTGCCGAAAGAGACATGAAAATGCCTGAAAATGAATGAAAAATCAATGTTCAATCATTCAAATCAAACCATGTTTACTGGGTTTTTTTTGTATTATTATATGAGCAAACTCAATGTGTAGAATTTTTAATGCGATTGCAGGATCTTTTAAAATTCTTTCTTACGTTTTTTGTTAGTGGAAAAATGAGACAATCCTGGAGAAAACTAGTTCAGTCCATGTGTTGTTTTTTGTGGTACCCAGTATCTTTTTTGATACTACAACTGGGGGGTGCCAAAGTTGGACATTTTCAAATCCTACTCTTCATTTTTCTTCTTGTCAACAAATCCCATGAAAAGACCAAAACCAACAATAAACTGATTTCACTAAGTCAGTATTGTCTGTGTAACCAACGCCTGATATATCTTCTTCCTCTGTGCTGTAGACATTGTTGTTCAAAATCTATTAAAGCACATCCACGAGCCACACCGTTACACTGGGTGACTTGTTCCTTCATTACTATGAACACACACACTATAGATTATTTTGACTCAATCACACATACGCTGTCCAGCTGCTGTAAATACTCAGTAGAGCACTAAATGTGGATTAATCCACCACTGAAAATAGTCCCAAGCAAATGCACTATTTCCTCCTGTTTGAGTAACGTTTGCTAAAAACTACAGTGTCCCGCTGGTTTAGGAAATGATTTAGCCATTCTGAAAAAGGAAGGCATATATTTAAAGATTTATGTCTTCAGTAGGAAGCAATGGGATTGGGGCTGAGAGCCACAGGGAGGGTAGAGAAGTTTTAGTGTATTGAGAGACAAACCAATGCACTGATGGATTTGGTCTTTTTATAGTATTTGTTGACAAAATCAATTTACACATCTTGAGGAGTTCTACTCAGCCTGTGAAGACAGTTGTATTCTGTCTTCTGTGGCGCTGGAGGAGCTTTGCTTGGTTTGAAAGTGTGAAATTTAATGATCTCGGCTTGGGCTTCAGACTATTTTTTATTTATTTATTTTTTGACAGCAAGCCTGCATTACAAACTTAGGACATGCAGCTTGAAAGAAATGGGCATGTACCAGGCAGGTAGGGTCTAATGAAGACATGATATCGCACTTATGAATCATTTAGTGCATAAATAATAGGAAACAAAAAGTTCAAAAGAAAAAAAAAGTGACCCATCCACCCATCACATGTTCTGAGGTAACATCACCAAATTGCTTATTTTGTCAGATCAACAGTACACAGAACAGATTGACTTTACAGTGACAAAAAAAAGAGAGTGGAGAGGCTTGAACCAGCAAATATTTGGTATTTTTCCTTAATAAATTACTTTTAAAGACTTAATAAATGGATCCAGTGTTTTGTGGCTTACATCGATTTTGACTGTTGTACTGTATTTCTAGTCATCTGTTCTCACAAACTAGTACTCCCCATGACTAGTAAACTTGATGTGTAGTGCCATTTTATAATTGCAGAAAAGTTCAGTGAATGTGAGACCAACAACGGGACCAAGCTTCTGTTTAAACCTGACAAGCTTTGTCATGGTGCCATTTCATAATTTGTTAATTTTGGCTTTAGTACACATCTTACTTAACAGTAATAAATGCCTTTATTTTGTAATATAAAAAAAAACTTAATGCATTTTTCTATTTCTATTTTATTTACAAATTGTAAAATAATTGCGATTATTTTCTTTCTCTCTAAAACCATGTTATTAATTTAAGATATAAAGTATAAAGCCCCCAGGCAGCTCTTACGTTCTTAATTTGTCCCTCGCTGTCTCTTTCTCTCTTTGCCGACCATTAAAAAAATAATTATAAGTTCTAACAACGTCACACTGTGCTTGAATGTGTCCCCTGAGTTTTGACATGTTTGTAGGTGTCTACTAGCTCATGCTATAAGTTTGTCTGTATTTATGTGCTCTCATGTGCGTGTGTGTGTGTGTGTGTGTGTGTGTGTGTGTGTGTTGCAGGGGGCAGTCGTTAGCAGGTGAAATGAATAGTTACCGCCATTCATAGTTCCCTAATGAGGAGCCTGGGCCCTTGCTTCTCCTCATGTCTCGCTGTTTTATACGTACTGTGTGGCCAGGTCGCCTTCTCATCTCATGTCCTCAGAACACCCAGGGGCCTCATTACCCTACCGTCATTGTTTATTTGGAGGGAAGAAGCCAAGAGGAGAGGAAAGATGAAAGAAAGGTCTGTGATCGACTGTTTCCTGTCGCACAACCTTTCACAAGGCCAGGTTTGCTCTTGGGTTCTGCATTTAAAAACACACCGCAAGTCTCGAGTGTGTGTGCATGTGTGTGTGTGTGTGAGACCATCGTTGAAAACTTTTGATGGAATTCACTTGATCAGCGCCAGATTGCTTCTCGGTGTCATCTAATCCTTTCTGAGGGTTATTGTTTTGCTATTTTGGGGAGACCCTCCTCAGCACCCCTCCTCTGTGAAGTCTGCAAAGCACACTTTGAAGAGAGGTGAAGTCATGGCTCGAACCAGAATCCTCGTAAATTGTAATTAAAAATGAATTGCTTCTGATCACATTACAGGTTTATATTGTTACACAGGAACATAGCTCAAAACCTGACAGGGAGGATGAGAGGGAGGAAGAAGGAAGCAAGAAGGAGGCATATTCAGGAGGACTGGGCAAGTGACATTTTTTGTCAAGAAGAAAAATGCATGTAGACTATAGTAAAGTTCTAGGCATTTTTTCTGTTTAGTGTTTGTCCTATTTCCATGAACAGCTCACCAAATGTAGGTGACATGATGCTGTGTGGAAACTTTTCCAGTGTTTAATAGCAGAAGATTTTTAAGTTGTCTAAAATATTGGTAGTGAAACAATTGAGCGGGAAGCCCTGAGAATCTTTGAGCATTAACAGCTTCTTTAGAGACTTGCCAATTTCACAAAAGCTGAACAATAACACAGGAAGAAATCCATTGTAGATGAGATAGACAATTCATTTCTCCCAAGACAGAAGCTTCAAATGACCATAAAGCAACACAACAATGAGACATGTTTCATTTTGGACGTGGAAGTTAGCTAGCTAGATTATGGGTTCTGGAGGATATGATGGCACCTTCATCTTTTAGTGCAGCATTTTAAAATCTCATCTCAAGGTCCACTTACTTGTTAGCTAGCTACCTAGCTAGTTCGTGAATATAGCTAGCTAAATTTTTAATTTGCCAATATAGTAACCTTTTAAAGCAGTGTTGTTTGGTAAATAAATAATAATTTCTTCCAAATAATTTCCTATTTACACGTAGCAACATTAGCATTAATTTGACATCGTGTTTCCAGCCACCAATATTTGTTTTCCTTTAAGCTCTGGCGTTGTCTCCACCAACTCCTGAGGGATATATCTGGGTCTTTAGCTACTAGATGCTCCACTTGTACACCAGTTGGTCTCTAACTTTGTCTGTCTGATGTTTGGTGCTGGGCAGGTAGTGAACAGTGGGTTTATCAGATCTATTTTTTTTTTGTTATTACTGAAAACGGCTCCCTGCTGGAAATGACACAGATAAGGGCAGCTGAATTCTCTGTGAGTGAGTTGAATTTTCACTGAGCGACCGTTTTTACTTTACACATAGTCATTTATCCATTGTTGATACAAAAAAACGATAAGTGCAGCTTTAATTAAATTGGGAAAAGTAGTAAATAACTAACTGAGGCAGAAGTCAACACTAACTCCTATAATGCACTCAAACTCGATGATATCTGACAGTGTAAAAGCATCCGATTCAATTGCATTCAATTCAATTTTATGTATATAGCGCCAAATCACAATAGAAGTTATCTCAGGACATCTTTTATGTAGAGCAGGTCTATGTCGTACTCTTTATAAGGCCAGCCTTTATAATCTAAAGCTGGATTCTCTTCCTTCATTTCATTTTCTAAACTCTTTGTAATATATTGTTATTCATGGCTCTGCTGACAAGTTGTGACAAAGGTTTAAAAGGTGCTGTCAGATTAGAAGTGGTGTGGCGTAAATTAACGGCATTGTCAGATGAAATAGCATATTGTCCGCCGTGAATGTTCAGAGGTCACCTTGGAAAAACAGTGGGACTGATTATAATGATCACCTTTAGTGAGCCGCTGCAAAGAGCTGACAGGAATGACTCTAATGTGCTGTTTTACTGTTGTGTTTGCAGAGAGACAGGAAATCAAGTAAACTTATTCAGCGAGTTCTGTTGTGGTGTGATCTATTGTGTGAAGTGTATTAAATGCAAAAACCCACAGGACACTCATTACGGGGAATGTTCACAAAGTCGGAATTGACAATGCCGACCAAAGCGACATTATCAGAGAGTCAGATATCGATTTTCATGAATCTTTTCTCGCTTTTTTCTCAGATAAAAGCCTCACACGTCCCTGGGAATGCAGTAAAGTACTGTATGAGTCAACTGGATTTAACAGGAAGATTAGCATTTCAATAGCTATTCAGCACACTAACACACATTTAAAAGATTTCAATGAATAATGAGCCATTTCCATAATCAGGGCCAAGGTGATTGAAAATATTGCACTGCCACAATCACTTCAGGTATTAATTTGGGCGATTTAAGGAGCCATAACTGTTTTTAAAACTCTAAACTGCTTGTGTTTACAATGCCACTATTAGAATATTAAACATGTTTTTCGGAACAAAAAGTGTGTGTTAATATTAGAGAAGCATTTCCTAGAGGATGCGTGTGAGTACTATGAGCATTGCTGCAAAAGATGCAGTGGGAGTGAACGGAGGCTTTAAAACACTTCGGCATTGGGCTGTAATGCATTATGGTTTGTGTCATCATGATGGGCATAGTCATAGTTAATCAGCATGCTATAATGAGTACTGTGAAATATGGGACAGAGTTTATACTGTATACAGGTGCTAAGCTATAAATGCAAAGCCTCCATAGACTTTAATGAAATATACAACTTATAATAACTCAAACAGTAAAGGTCATAATGAGATTTTGTACAGTTGATCAAAGGAGTTCGTACTGTACACACTGACTGAGATATAAATAAAATGGGTGTATATAGGGGCTATTTAATAGTTCATCATTCATAAAAAAGCCATAGCAGACATTTTTGATGTATGAATTATGCTGGTAGCATTAAAACTGTAGGAGGAGATGGAGTAAATGTGTTTCTTAAATAATGTTCAATAATAATATAATATAAAATAAAATAATAAATGCTCAACAAATGTGCAAATGTGTTCAGTTTTATGAAAACACAGGAAACGACATAAAATAATGCACTTTTAAATGCACGAATGTGTGTATGTGTAGCATAGACGGTTTTCAAGTTACAGATGAGCCCAAAAAGACACAAAAGAATAATAAATAGTATGCAAGACAATATACGTGTGATTGCTGCTGCACAGCAATCACACTAATTAGCCAACCCTGCCTCCTGAGGTCAGAGGTCACCTGGCAGGGAACAGTTTCACGGAGCGAACGACAAACTTTAAAATATGGAATGATTCCGACAAACTGGGGGATCGTGTGTGCGTTTGCTTATTATGTTTTCAACAGCCCAAGGAAAAAATGAAGTCATGAAATCAGCTGTCCACTTCTATCAAAACCTGCGAGGCAGAAAGGAGCATGTTGTGTGTTGTTACCATCTACTCCTTCCTCCTTTCTCCTCCTCCTCCTCCTCCCTCTTTGTCTTTTTCCTCCTCTGTCTGATATTCTGTGCATGCTTCTTTTGTTGGTTGCAGCTATGTTTGGCAGGGGGCCTTGTAGAGACTCCCAGGGCTGTGTTTTTTTAATGTGTGTGTGTGTGTGTGTGTGTGTGTGTGTGTAGGCACTGTGCACATGTATCTGCTCCCATGCCTGTATAATGATAACGAGCGCTGGGCAGTAAAACCGCCGTCAGATACATGCCACGCCGCGTCACGCTCCTGATTTAAAGCTGCTACATGATTCAAACAACATGTTGTTTGGAACATCACGCAGTGTTAGAGAGCTAACAGACTGGACGTGTGTCTGACCAGTTTTGTAAATTTCCAAAACCAACAATCGGACTCTTTAAATTGGTTAAATTGGTTGGTGAAAAAGGGGAGCACAGTATATATATATATATTTCGTCTTTGCTACTCAAGCTGCTCACCAGGAATAGATTTCAGGAGAGTGTTTGCATTTATCAGCATCTGATGGCGCCTCCAAAACAAAGGATTCACTGTCCTTCGGAGATTTGTTCCACTCCTACACTCCTCTCCTCACTGTTCATCAAACAGATTAGAAGACTCTGTTTTCCACAGTCCCACAACCTCATCAATTTATGCAGCTGCTTAATAGCAAAAGCTCTCTGCCTGATGAAAGGACGAATCAATCCTCCTACTAAAATCCATTTTCAGGAATACATAATCGATTTCCACATTGTCTGATTTATACCAAAATCCTGTGGTGGATGTAGTCAGATTAAATATTTAAGTATTTTACACACTGTAAAAAATACTCTGTTACAAGTCCTGTATTAAAATTTTACCTGAGTAAAAGTACAAAAGCATTGTAAGTTAAATATACTTAAAGTATAGTGAAAGTACTAACTATACAGAATTGTCCATTTCAGATTATTAAATTATTATACATATGACATTATCATATAGGGAGCATTTTAATGTTGTAGCAGAGCGAGGTGGAGCTAATTTTACTGAATGAAAATTTGGTTTCATTTATAGCTTTTCAAAAGGTTTGTAAATACAATCTTAATCTGAAAATTCACTTAATCTGAAAATTAACTACAACTGTCAGATAAATGCAGTGGCGTAAAAAGAGGAACAACAACAAAAAATCCCTTGAAAAGTAGTGAATTAGAACTGTGAAAGAGCACAAAGTGGAAATACTCAAGTACAAGGACCTACGAATATTTGACCACTATTTGTGTTATGGAACAATGTTTTTATGAATGGGTCCCTGTTCTGTTTGCGTACATGCACTACACTGAATAATTTCAAAGGAGGAGTGTATTGTAGTTCTGACACATCAGAGCAGATCAGAAAAACATCAAGTCTCCCATCTGTTAGGTGAGTGGTAAGATCTCCAAATGACAAAAACTCCATCATTACACATTTTTATGTGCAGCTCCAGTTTGTAACCCCACCAGTCTGTTATAGACAGCCTTTATCCCTCACTTTGTTATGAAAAGGCATGAAAGGACTGGCTGTCTGCTACAGTTGGACAAAGTGACTTGTGAACATGTTTTTCAGAGGCCTTAATTCCTGTCCCTCTCAGGCTCAACACGATCAAAGGGGCAAATGAAAGCTCATATTTCCTCATTAACTGCTTCATTCAGACAGATTACAGCCTGACGTTGGCTTGAAAATTCTGGTTTTTACCTCTAGCAAATATCTGTTCAAATCTTCTCCACACCTGAGGCCAGCAGGCCCACCAGGTCCTGCACCAAACCCAGGCAAGAAAAGTGGGGAATTTAGCCCAGCCTGACTCCGCTCATCAGTTCCTGTCAAGTCCTGTCAGATTTGGGAGTAAATGTCAAAACTCCAGCGGGGATGGCTGCTGAATATTTCTGTGAGTGTTTCTGGAGGCATTCAGGGAAATGCGCTGTCCTGCTGGAGGGGCTGAGCATGGAAACATGTTCTCCTTCTCTCACTGTGCTGCTTCGTATTGGGAGGAGGATGGAGGCAATTACCAGCGGCAGCAGCTGAGAGAGGGCCAAGCCTCTGCACATCAATCAGCATTACTCCACCGCCGCTGCGTATGTGTGCATGAGGAAGAGTATGTGAAAGAGCACCTCCCAGTGGCGGGATGCTTCGTAACACCCAGCCGGTTAGAAAAGCATCTCAACCCCAATCTGCTCAAGGGTCTTAAATCTGAATGGAGGTCCTTTTTTCCCTTCTAAATTAATTTCCACCACCTAATTGCTGCGTTCATTACCAGGGTACAATAATGTCAAAAAACCCACTGTCCTGATTTAATTTCCATGGCTGAATGTGAAATGAGTCGGAAAAAGAGGCAAAGCGCTTTGTGTGCTGCTTGTCATTTGGTTCATGTTGAACTGCAAAGCAGAGGCAATTTAGGTTAATGTGGAATGAGGAGGATGGGAGAGGTTACAAAAAAGCAGGGGTAATTTGGTGTGGCAAATTGATGAGTCATCTTTTGTTCGGAGTCTTTGATTGACAAAAGAGCCGGGCAGCATTAGAATCCGAGGAGCCGGAAACAGTCTCGGCATAAATTTGTCATTCTGTCACTCTTCTGTTTTTTTTTTTTTCAAAGCTTTATGTCTCTCCTCTGTTGTGTAGTCATCCTGTGTTTAGGCTAATTACAGTTCTACTAAGCCCCGGGTGTGTCAACTGTGACATTTCCACTGTTGGCGTAGCAACATTAGCGCTGCTCTCCCATTATGTCCGCATTAGGGACATAACGCATTAGCCAAACTCTCCTCTGGCTGCACTTAACAAAAAAGAAAGGGGGGTTTGGGTACAAAAAAACAAACAAACAAAAAAAAAAAACTGCCAAATGCATTCAAAATTTCATATTATCTCCTCTGAATTCTGCATTGGCACTTCATTTAATGTCCCTAAAATTGCACTGCCGAAAGGTGAGTGGGAACAATCATCCTCTCCTGATTTGTTCTCTGCTCTTGGAGCGCGGTTACCCGAGCTCCACCACCTCATGCATACTAAACCGATGAAAAAGCACAACAGCCAAATGTTTATGCTCGGTGTCTCTGAGGTAGAATGAGTTCAAATAAAAGCCTGTTTCTTGTGCGTTTTGTCTACGGAGGATTGGAGGGAGGCAAGGGTGTGTGTGCATCGCATTCAGGTCGCACTTCAAGGCCAAACTGGAGCGAGATGAAAGGGAGAGACAGGGCGCTCTGTTCTGTGACGAATGATTGTTAGATATAACTCAGCCCTAGAGGTAAACAAACGAGGCTCATTTTCCATGGGGTAAAAGGATTTGAAGGTCTGGATGTGTTATCCATGACGAGACAGCAAAGTGTCGCAACATCAAGGCCGGTGTTCTCTGAGCTGTGTGGGAACATGGACATTTATGTAATGCCTGATGTAGCCATTGATTGTGCTTTATTATATTATTAACTGATACTGAAAGCTGATATGATGCTGCAAAATTGCACCTTTCAACTCTGGACATCCATTTCCTCTTGCTGTGGCACAGCCAGGCTGTATGAGGACATCCATAACGGAACTGTCAGTGCCCTGTAGAGAGGAGCACACTGCTTTTAAAGGGAATGAGCTGAGCTGATGTGATTGGTCATGACTGGCACCAGCCCACGCCGCACCTACTGATAATTTATTCCCCCTTTTTCAACCTCTTTTACAGCTGCATGTGCTCGACATCATGAGTTGTACAACACATTCAATAGCTGTGGTAAAAAGAAAATAATGACAATTTCTGTGTGTGACATAATACAGCATCATGTGTAAGGATACACTAAGAATGACATCACTGTTAATACAAACAGGAATCAGTGCAGGATTCCTTTTCTCTGGAATGTATGAGTCTCACACTGCCCTTCATAACATCTAGAGATATAAATAAACACACTCAAAATAAGATCTTAGAAATCACTAGTTACCTGCAGCTTATTGTGCATATTTAGTAAGAGTAGGACTTAAGAGTGATTTAAAACGCGTCTTACACAGAGAAGGAAGGTGTGATGTTTTATAACACTCTCAACCGCACTATATAAACTATAATTACATATTGTAGTTTTCTACCAGCTTTGGTTTGTAGTATTAGACAATGGGAAATATTTGAAATGCAGACAATACACCACTTTTTAATTTTAGGGTACATATGTATAAGCAAATAATCTAGGTACGTTATAAAGATATATGCTAAAATATAATGCCACAATAAATATATACCTTAGATATTATAATTAATGTCATATTATTCCATTTGCATAATAGGCTGTTATGTAAGAAAATATTGGTGAACCAATTGCATGACTTAAAAATACATTTATTTAAATTTTCCATCTTAGCGCCATACAATCATTTTACAACCCCTAGTGCTTCGCATCTTGTGCAATGTCACAATGGCTAGATTAACAAATGCTATTAACACCACACTCCCACCCCTCACCCCCCCTTTCCACTCAACTTGTACAGTTAAAAAAAAAACATGTTACTTGGGCCCGGGTTTGCTATGTGGTCATTTCATTAAACTCAAATTAATTTAGCAATATGCAACATATAAGAAAAAACTGAAATAATGAAGGTCATGTAACTAGATTTTGACACAGGGCCCCTCTTAGAGACAGGCCCTCAAGATTAATAAAGCAGGATCCATGTTAAGGCTCTTATCATGTTGAGATTGTGCTTAAGCGATGCATATTGCAAAGGAAATTTTCATTCATTTAGCACAAACTAGATGACACACACTGGAGCTTTTCTGTGCCCCTGGAGTTCTGGGGCCCAGGGCAGTTGCCCGCTTTGCCCGGTTGGTAATCCAGCCTCGAATGTCACACACGCAGCAATTATGTTGCAGACCCTCTGGGCAACAATGACTCAACTTCTTGTAAGATGTCAGAGTGAGACTTCTGTTTCTGGTTAAACAAAAAGGATCTTACTCTTGAACAAAACGGTCTGTCTCTGTAGGGATCCTTTCCATAATGTTGTCAGACAATTCAAATAACAATCGGAGCCTGTCTGTGGCAAAAACAGTCACTTTTACTGGATGGACTTCGACAGGCGCAGTTGCCCACAAGGATTACGTTGCAGCCATTGCAGCCTGTTTGAGGCGATCTACTGGACCAATTCCAAAACATTTGGTAACTATTAGTCATTTAGACCCCAAATTTGTAAAAAATAGGGTCCAGGTTTAAAAAATACCTAAGTTACCCTATAACTTGGGTCCTATACAAGTTGTGGAAATCATTTCTGAAACATACTCAGTTTGTCATGAGGCATCTCTCCTCCTACAATGTCTCTGCCTGAACCAGCCATCCGAGGACAACTGCTGACGGGCTCGTAAATATCAGCAGAGATAAGAGTAATTTCCTGAGTTAGGCCTAGGAGTAAAATGCTGATTACTCCTTACTTGTGTCATTCTGAAATTTTTTGTCCAGTTAGGAATGATTTCTAACCCTAAGACACTTGAAGCTACAGGGCTACCACTAAACCTGCATTACACTGTCCCATTTTACATTTTCTGTGAATCACGGATGTACTTTCATTACACTACATGCATACTGTGTCTCTATACTATAGACCCCATAGACAATGCAGAGACTATACAGATATATTTAGGGCCAAGTTTTCAAATTATATAGCAGACTGTGCTTTATGTGTGAAATGTACAATGGGACAGAAAACTGTAGGTGAGTGTGACTGACTAATTCATTTGTGAGTAGCACCTTGGAAAGAATGTAATTCTTTGACATGCTACTAACTCCGTTCACTGAGAAATCATGTTCCATGAAGGCAACACCTTTGCAATGAGTCTGCCACTGCCTTCCAAATCCTGTCCCTCTCATTTCACACCTCCAATCGACTGCTGTTACTCACAATGGCATTGACTTTTTCAGCGTGTTAACTAACTCAACATGTCATGCATTATACAGTACCTACTTACAATATATGCCAAAAATCCAGTTTAATGTTGATTTAATAATTTACTTCTTATTTAAATAATTGCTAACAATTTAATCACTTTTTGCCTTTGTATTATTTTTCTCATTTCTTTCCCCCTCACATGAGTTCATATCTCAATCCATTTGACCATGAACTCGGGAATTATATCAAATTAAAACGGCAGGATGCTGCCAGGAGTGTTTCATTATAAATGTAACACATCACATCATATCTGCCTGATTCATCACCTTCTCTATAAATCTCAGTGTATATTCTACTTGTACTTTACCTCTAGGAATAACAACTCCTGAAACAAAGTGCTCACTACCTTTTGTGAATAATGCGTACTAAATACTTCCTGGCCGCCTTGTAATGAGTCTCTGATCACAGATCTGTCCTGCTGTTTCCTTTACGGCAAAATCTGAAAGTAAGGGGACTGTGAGAAGGAGAGAGAACGTGGGAGAGAAGGGAACATAGCACTGACTCAGAGGCTGACAAATGACCCACGTCAGCCAGGCAAGTTGTTCTCACTTAGCATACACGCATCTGACATTGGATGGCGCTCTGGGAAATGTCCCTGGTCAGTCTCATTCTCACAGACACCCTGAGGAGGGGACTATAAATGTGCATCAGCTTGTAAGAGATGTTCGTTCCCCAGTGACAACATGAGCTTTAAAATAGTATCACCACAGGCAGAGGCTGCTTTAAGATTCTTTTGAAGAGTGACTGGTGGCTGTAAGAGATAATGAAGACCACCACTGAGACCACCAAGAAACAGGGTGTATTCCCATGGTGTTAAGCTGCAGCCTTTTGGATGCTTTGGGGCTTGACAACCTCTAAAACTTCTAAAAAGACTTAAAAGTACTCCACTGATTTAGCATTGAACTTCTGTAACATTGTCAGACTCACAATGGAAAAAGGCATGAAAATCAATCCAGCAGAACCAGAGATAATGTCTTTTTTTCCCCCATGGAATCTTCCTTGTCAAAACCTGGCACCTAGATTACCTACAAAGCAACTCAGGTGTGTTATGCTAGTAGCGGCTAATGTCGTCTTGAGACGCTAGCCTCAAGCATAGATGAGGAGCGAGCTACAGAGCTAGGTCTAGTAAAACCACCTCTTTCTAACTCCGCTAACTAACTTTTTCATGTTCTAACTTCAGTCCCAACTGATGCCCGACACCGACTCAAATTACATCAATTTATCAGATTAAATGTGAAGGCAATGGCAGGCCTTTATTGTGAAACAAGTGTTGACTTGGAGGTTAGCTAACGTTACCAAAGATTTACTCCACATAGTTTTTCTAACAGTATATTTAGAAACATTTACATTTACAGATATGGAATACATTTTATTACATATATAATGTAATTGTACAGGACACCGACAGACAGTGAGTGCAGCACAGATCCTGTGTCAAAGTCTGTACCGTTGCCCTCCATGGTTGGGGTTAGGACTTATGTTAGATTATAGGCATCCTAGAGTTAACAGGTTGGGGTTGGGGTAAGGTTAAGCAAAAACGACCGGTCAGGGTTAGGGATACGTTTGGGCTCAGAATAAAGCAAGGGCAAACAAATGGATGGGAAAACAGACTTCGACACAACAAGGTCTGTATACTGTATATGTACACAACACCAGTGCTATGTTACACACATACATACATACGAACGTCTTCACTTACAGTTAAGAAGTGATCGGAAGTTACAGCCTTACGTTAGCTTACACATATCTTTCTATTAGTTCAGGACACAGGGTTACAGATTTTACATTTTGGAAAAACAGGGCACTGGTATAGGCCAATGCTCTCAGTGTGGATGTTGGAATCGGAAAAGAAAAAGTCGATTGGTGCGTCCCTAATGGAAACCTTATTGATTAAATGTGTTAATTAAAATGCACGGTCCTAAACATAAAGGGACATGCTATGCTATTCAGAGCAAGAGCTGCAGGACAATGAGAGTAATATTTTGCATGCGTTCCCGCTTTTGATGTGGACTCCTGCTGAGTTTACACTGTTACATGACCTTTATGATAGGCGATGCCTTTATAAACTCAATAAACTGAAGCAATGTGGTCTGGGACCTAATTATGATGCCTGTTAGCCTGAAAGAACTCATCGAACATCTGGGAAAACCTGTGGAGGTGTACATACATTATGTTATGCTTATCAGTGTACAAATGAAGCAGAGTATCAAAATTGCATTATGAAGAGGAGTCTAAGCACATTTTAAATGTGGATGTAGGTACAAGGTAGAGAAAGACAAAGAGGTTAATGTGTTGTTTGGAAGAGGTTGAACAAAGACAGGAGATAAGGGCCGTTCAAATGAGCATGTCCTTGTGTGGGTTTGCCTGCGCACACATACAACACAGCCATCATTTCCAACCTGATTAGCTCTACAAGCTGCAATATCCTGAGGAGAAGACAGAGTGTTTTGTTCCACCCATTTGCGGCTTCACAGACAAGAAGCAAAGCAGGAGATTAAGAGCAGTGTCTCTCTGACTCTGAGAGAATTTTTCATGTCATGCTATTTTGAAGTTATAGCGGATACTATAATAGATATCAAATGGAATACTTTTCCATGATGTAAATGATCTAACATGATAATTGGCCCATGCTTATTATCAATATAGATCAGAGACTTAGACAAGGTGAGATAAGAAACTTGTGTGTTATGAAAAAGTGGTGGGGGGAACAAATATATATTTGTAGTGTCTCTGCAGAAATGGGAGTTTGGGACTAATCCAAACCAATGAAAGTGCATTGTGAAATGTCATAAAATACATATGCATTAGTGATGAAGTCAACACATTCTTCTCTGGCCCTCAAACATTGACTTCAGGGAATACAAGCCAGGAACAGCACACTGAGGATATCCATGGGTTGAAAGCAACTGCAGGAATATAAATCATCCTCTGTACAGCCGATATATTGTAGTATTTCGTGGAATATGCTTAGATAATTCAAATGTATTAGCTCTAACTAAAGGCTGAAGGTGGACAAGAGATAATCAACTTCTATATATACTGTAGGGACCTATAAAATGTACAATATTTGCATATTTAATAAAGACATCAGAAATTTATCTTGCACATGTATGAAGACAGTTTCATTATTTTCATACCATGCATGCGCAAGCAGAAGCACCTGCTTGGCAACATTGTTTCTCACTCATTTAAAACCCAAATCAATAATTTCTTTCCAAACCATGTGCATGTCACCACAAATTTGCATAACTGCTCTCTGTGCCCCCATAAATTTGCAAGACAAAACTCTAAGTTACTACTAATTTGCATTTAAAAATAACCAATGCTGCCACCAAAACTCCCCTTTTCCTACAAATCTGCATAATTCTTCCACTGCACCATAAATGTTTATAAAAACTCCCTCTGCCATCTTAAAATTGCATATAGTTAACTTCCTTCACCACAACTTTGCATACAAACTCCCTAAATTTGCATCAAGTTCCATGCATCACCAAAACTTAAGCCTTATGTGATTATAATTGTCACATTTGGGGCATGCTTGGACCCTTCCCTGCACACTCCAAGTTGAAAATGTGTCATCACAGTGCATCAGTGCCACAAAGTTCATTTTTCCTGAAAGCAAAGTCATATTTTTACTACATTTTAACAGTTGCATGGTAACCACAAGTGCATACTGCATATACAGTAAATAGTGCTTGCCCTGTTGGGCTGTCTCTGTTAGCAGCTGCGCTGACATATGCTCCCACATTTATTTTTAACAATTGTATTATTGTGAAGCACTTGGTGACCTAACTCTGTTAAAGGTGTTATACTAAATAAACTTTACTTACTTACCTTGTGGTTCTGCAAGGGGAAAATGTCCTGTGAGATCTGGTTCACCTGTAATAAGAATTTTAATACCAATATACTTCATATACTACTGGCTAGTGTATACTTTGATGATACAACTTTAAGGGGTTCTTCACACCCCCTTATTCTGCAAACAACTACCTAATGCAGTCAGATAAAAATGGGTCTCCACTTCCTCCCACTGTACAAAAATGAAGGCAAAATATCCCAGATACGGGAGCTGCCATCTTGTGCTGGTGAGGTCATTTGGAGCCAGAGTCTGCCCTTTTCATAGCATCAAATAACTAATTAAAACCAAACTTATCAGAAACATGAACACTTGAACAAACATCAGCGTGATAAGAACTACCTAAAATGACAGAAACCATCTTTGGTTTGTAGGGGGCAGGGGTTTATGACCTATACTGTAGCTGGCCACCAGGGGGCAATCGAGATGTTTTGGCTTCACTTCTGGGGAGCTGCCATGTCGTCCATCTTCATATACAGTGTATGGTCCAAATATGTAGACATGCTAACACGCTCATTTTTAGCAGGTATAATGTTTGCCATGTTCACTATCTTGGTTTATCATGTTAGCAGCCACACCGCTAGCAAATCTTGACATTGAACGAAAGCCAAAGTTTTGCAGATTCATCCTATATTGACGTTCTCTATTGGCGACATGGTTGGCTTCGTGGTTTAAATTCAGATGAATGACATCAAACTTGAGTTACAACTTTATACCTCTCTAGTTTTCAATGGAGGCAAAAGTATCCCAAAATGAGAACTGACATTTTATGAAGCCTGCTCGGTCATAATACAGCATGCTAATAACAGAAGCAGTAATATAGTGGGCTTGGATCTAGATTTGATGAAAATATGAGATAAACTCAGAAATGAGACCACAGGCGGATGCTTTCAAAGGGCCATAACAATCACGAGTCTCTGAGGAGAATCTGCGGGTTGGCGAGTATGAAGCCAATTCCAGTCCTGTTTTTCACTTCTCTTTGTATTCTTTCAGATCTGTGTGGCCTCAATCCCACTGTCTCTCACTCCCCGCTATTTCTCCCACTTTTCCAATAATTAAAAGGTTATTAATATTTCAGCAAAGCACAGATGAACACACACAAATCACATTCAATTTGATTTTAGCTATTGTTTGTGAGTTCCATGATGGCAAAGTTTTGGAAATTGCTCTTGAATATCTCCACTGGACTTTAAGAAGACTGACTGGTTATTGAATGTGACTGTATAGGGGCAGGAGGCAGGACTGATTATTAAAGATATAAGAGGGAATAGGAAGATAGAGATATTCTGCCTTGTGGTGGGATTCAATTCTATTAACAGCTGCATAATGTGCAATTGAGCACTCAATTCTAATCTATGGATCTGGATAAAAAGGCAATAGCAGAGTGCTTGATCAAGGGCATGTATTCTGTATTCCACATGCATTTGAACCTGGGAATACTGTATGGACAAACTCATCTCAAGCAGGAGTTGAGCTTCTCTCAAGAGACATCATTAGAGGGAAAATTTTTGATGATGAGAGAAGCTTTTAGGCGGATTTTCAGTGCAGTGTATATGGGATTAACTGTACATTACATGGGCTTCTAATCCATAGGCACACTAAGCCAGGAATTAGCATGCATGATTAGCATTTTAAGCCAGCTATTAGATGAGAATAATACTGTAATTCACCTAAAATGACTTTCAGTGTTTTGACTGCTCTATAGTCTGCATGAAGTATTCCAATTACCTGAAACGGGAGACATAAACAGACTCTTAGAGAAATCCTAGTGGAATAATACAAGCAAAAGTTAACTACAGTATTTTAAAATGTTTGTTTACTCTGGGAAGATTTTCCAGCATGCCTTGCCTTCTTTCAGCGGTAAACTGATTCTCACTTGTGCAGTTATACTTGTTAAATTTTTGGAGCTGCTCAGTACAACCAGGCTTCTACTTTTGGCCTCTGAACAGCTCCTCGGGAGCAAATGGGGCTTATTAATGTCAGCTGTAGAGAGAGGAGAGAGTGCTTCTCATTCAGTTTCTCTTCTCAGGCTAGCAGATGGTCTCAATCTGAACTGGCTTCTTTCCGGCCACAAGTCTTCCCCTACTATCCTTTAGGCTAATGCTACCTCCATATAGGATTCGAGAGTGACTGTATGGAACCAGTTGAAGGAAAAGGCAAAGTTCATATTTCATATTAAACTCTCATTTTTCAGTGAAATGGTCCGTTATCGTTCCATCAACTTCTATACATTATGTTGAAATAATTGATTATCCTTTTAAGCTTACTCTGAATCCTCTTTGAATGAACCAATGTTTGTGTGTCAAAGAACATCTTGTTGTATGGTATTAGTTTTAGTTCCTGTGTACTTTTTTGCATTTCTAGACACAAAAAGGGTAAGAGTCTGTGAGGCAGTACTTTGGCACATTTCTGATTTGAGCTAGATGCTAACATTAGTGTGGTAACATGCTCACAATGACAATGCTAAAATGCTGTTGTTTAACAGGTAATGTTTATCATTGTCACCATCATAGTTTAGTGAGTGAGGATGCTTAAATTTGCTAGTTAGCACTACACACAAAGTAGCTGGGGCTGATGGGAATATCATTTGGTCATAAACTCAAGTATTGGACAAATTAAAACTTTGACCTGCTAATGGTGCTAGATGAAAAGTAAGGGGGTAATCAAAGTCATTAGGATTCATTCTCTGGGCACCATGGATATCTGTACCAAATTTCATGACAATCCATCTTGTAGATGTTGAGATACTTCACAGAATACGTAAAAAAACTTTCACCTACTGGTGCTTCTAGATTCAAAGTCAGAGGATCACAAAAGTCGGTAGAATTCATCCTCTGGGGACCATAATTGTCTGTACAAAAGTACATGGCAAACCATTAATAGTTGTTGAAGTCTGGACCAAAGTGGTGGACCAACCAACAGACCATCACAAGAGCTAGCATGAGTAAAAGTGTCTACAGAATCTTTCTTCAGCTATGTCAGGAAATACAGTTCAATTTTCTTTCACCTTGAAAGCTCTCAACTCCAAAGTTTTCTTTGCGTTACAATAGATTTTTCTTTTGGAAAATAGAACTTTTGCAAACAACAGCAACCTAAGGGTCATTCTCAATTAATTTCCCGTTTAACCTTTTCTTGTGTAGCCTCCCACAAACTCAAACCACCATCCAGTATTCTTGCTATTCTTCTGATTCATTCAAGAACATTGCTAAGTCCTGCAGACTCTATCTATAAGAATTAATTCACTGGCCTTCATGTTCCTCCAGCCTCTCTGAGCTGTCTTGTAGATGCCCTGCTCCTGCATCAGTATTCCACAGATGGAGTTCACTCTCCCTCTCCCTGTATGATTGTGTTCCTGTGCACGGAATAAGATCTGATGTGGCTGTCTATAGGTAGAGCAGCAGCTCCCCAGAGTCCAGCTTAGCCCCTGATTCCTAACATCGAATGGACAGGAAGAGTAGAGGAGCGAGGGGTGTGTGTGTGTTGGTTTGGTTTGTGAATTTGAACTGTACTTCTGAAAAACAGTAAGACACACAGATGGACAAACAAACAAAGACAGACACAGAGATAAATATAATGCACAGATGTCTAACATTTCGATTGAGTCATTAATCAAACATTGCAGATAATGTCCTGTAATCAGGACTTAATTTTCATAAGCAGTGTGGAAGTAAGGGGAATTGGTAAATGGACTGCACTTAAGGCTTTTCTACCTCAACGGTCAAAGCTCTTGACAACTGGCCTGTCATTCATCCATTCACACACCCACTCACACACCGATGGCGACGGAGCTGTCATGCAAGGCGCTGACCTGTCAGTCTGGAGCAACTTAGGTTCAGTGACTTGCCCAAGGACATCTCGAGGCAGGGATCGAACCGCCAAGCCAGAGATTAGTGGCCGACCTACCTCCGGAGCCACAGCCGGCAGCCTGGTTCCCTGGTTTCAGACCTCTCAGATCTTAGATTGTTTCAGCAATTTGAATAGGTTCAACAAGTCCTCTGAATTCAATGACCAAATACATAGTTTGTCCATGCCCTCTCAAACGACATGTAGAAGCGTTTTTTGATCTGATGCCACTATCGCCAGGATGACATCATTTGTCTGTTAAAATATTATAATAACGCTATGGTTAAGGTTTGGTTAGGTTTAGGGAAAGATCCTGGTTTGGGTTAAAATTACTTCATTAAGGTTAGGGGACTTTCGTCATCATGGTGACAATACTAATCATGTGGTTAATGTTTGGGGACGATCGTGGTCATGCTTAAAAAAAAAAACAATGTTGACTGTCGGTTTGAAACTGGAAACAAACAAGTTTTGTTGACCCTTTCATCCATCCCGTCTTCCTTCCTACATGGACTCTCTAATAACGTCACCTGACTTCCTCCTTTGCTCCCATCATAATTACTACAGTGAAAGTAAACACATGTTGTTTAGGGGCACTGGCTGAAATGTCTGATGCTGTTGTTCCTCTTGGGCGAACAGTCTCAATAGGTGTGGTGTTGTGCTCATGGCTGTTTCCATAAGTGGAAAAACAAGTGTGGACGAGAAACAAGTTGTTCTGTGTCGTTTTACAGAAATAAAAACTATGTCTTTGGTCGAGTTAGGTTAACTGCTCCAGCGAGACAGATACATCACTTGCTATTGATTGGTAAGGACAAAATAACAGTCGCTCCCAAACAGAAAACCGCTTACATGAACTCAATGTCTGAATAACATCTGAATAATGACCGAATAATAAAGTGGAACAAATTCAGTCTGACGATCTGACTTCTTACTTTCTGCCTGGCTACATAAAACACTGAACATTGGCACTGGATGTAAATTGACCGTTAACTAAACCCCACCCCCAAACAGCGACTGTCTAATGATAGCTTAGCAATCGTAACTAGGCATGGCAATGCTGTCAAGCTCTGGATTTCTCCACATGCTGAAGTGGTGTGCATAGGTCTGCAGTTAGAGAGTAAAGACTTTTGAGGGCGGTGTGGACTGATTCTTGTTTTCAAACAAGTCTGCTGGATACATTAAAAAGTCAGACAGAGTAGGTGTTTTTAGCCAACACATGGAGCTAATGTTAGCTTAAGTTAGCTAGCTAGCTACAGCTGGCAAAATCAATTCAATTCAATTCAGTTTTATTTATATAGCTCCATATCATAACAAAGTTATCTCGGGGCACTTTGTCATATAGAGCAGGTCTAGACCGACTCTTTATGTTTACAGAGACCCAACAGTTCCCACCAAGAGCAGCACTAGGAGACAGTGGCAAGGAAAAACTCCCTTTTAACAGGCAGAAACCTCGAGCAGAACCAGAACCAGAACCAGGCTCTGGGTGGGCGGTCATCTGCCTCGACCGGTTGGGTTGAGAGAGAGAGAGAGGGAGACTTGTTGGCTTGAAATGAGAAGCTGCATTTGTCTACCTCTGTCAATTGCATGCTGCTGTATTGTCAAACGTTATGTTAATTCCTGGGGGGATTGAGTTTTTAATTTGGCAGGTGTCTAATTCACTGAATTAGCGAAAAACAGAGTGTAATTTTATGTACAAAATAGTTTCTCAATGGAGATTTACAATACCACAATATATATCAACATCACTGCATAAAATTTCATGCACCTTGATAGAAGATTTTTATCCATATTACTGTGGAATACATGAGCGTAAAAACAGAAAATAAATTGGGTAGACAATTGTAATCCATGCTTCATGTAAAATAACAGCATATAAAGGCATAGAAAAAAGTATTATTGACTTATTTTCTGCTCACTAATGATTCTGTCACACCTAAGCAAGCAGCTAATAATATATTACCCCCCCCCAAAAAAAATAACAAAGTCACTAAAGCAGAGGCCATCTACAGTGTACACAGGCCCCAGAGTATTCATAACATGCCAAAATGCTGTGAAATTAACTCCCTTTCCACCTTTAATTCCAAGTGAACCGAGGCACTGCTGTTGAAGAAACGGATAACAGTGTGAGGAAGTGTACTCTGCACATTTGAGTGAAATTGTGTGTGAGCGGAAAGGAAGAGGAAGGAAAGAGAGAGATGAATGTGCTCTATAGCAGACCGTGTTTAATTACATCCTTAAGAATAGAATATGAAGGCATCAATTATGCCCACTCACCTACCAAATGTTCTGCATTAGGTAAACAGGAGGATTCTGTTTACTCTTGACAAATGCGCTCCAGAGAGCATGAATAATTGTGAAGGGCACAACCTCTGCCTTACACAGATTAATATTTATGAAGGCAATTTTGTTCTTTAATTTTCTCTGAGAGCTCGGCAGTAACCAGGGTCTGTAGGTGTTGATTGGAGGGAATCAAACCTCTGTGGGAGGATATGACGGTGTAATCCAAATGTTTGTGGTTTTCACTCTTTATTTTTCTACTCTGGCCTTTGCTTGGCTGAACCCCGGGATCGATCTGAGCTAACATCACATTTTATTATCTGAGATGAGAAACTCTCTGTGCTTCTCTCACACTCACACTCACAATGCTTCGTATATTTTACCTTTATTCGACCTCATCTCAATAGTGCATCTCTCCCTTTGTCTGAACTTTCTCGTATAGAAGTGTACAACTTCTACCCATAGTTCTTGCAGAACTCATGCACTATGTATGGCATCGATCAGAGAACAAACACAGCACTTCCCTGCCTCCTCTGCTCCTCTCACTTACCCCTGGAGACAGTGTTTATCTTGTTTATATGTTGGCCCAGTTGCCTGGTCTTGGTGAAACTGTTTGTTGCCTCCCCTGGCAAAAATCGCGGACAGTGAAGCATCGAACGTGGGCATGGTCTGATCTCATTTCTTCTCACTGTTGTATTTCACCCATCAAACTGCCAATCAACAGTCAACCTGACACACAAAACACAAAGAGAGAGAGGAGGTGAGGAAAAGGAAGGTAATGCCCTTCAGTATATGTATACAGTCGGGTGAGATTGAAAGAGGGTATGACTTTTCTCTTTTCCACCATGCTATCAGGTGGAACCGGTTGTTTTTTCAAGATTGTCTGTAGACCACACCATCCCTCATGTCAATGGTAAACCTACACAAACACACATATACACACAAATACTAACAGAGGCAATATAGTCACAGTCCTCTTCCCGGAGTCAATAGTTCAGATTTCATAGCCATATAACTCCCAATGGGACCAAATGAAACCAGATCTTTGCAGCTACTGTTAGTTATTGCTACAGTTGTGGCTTCACAAATAATTTCATAGACTTATTAGTGACACGCTTCTACATGCAGCCCATTATTACCTATAAACAAATTAAACCACATATTCTTAATAGACTGCAGTTTTAACAGCAGTACTTCCCTCAGTGTTGTTGTGGTCAGTTCATTTCACAGAGGGAAAGAAATATGCCGTTCAACACTGACATAAATTTGACTGATCACCTGGACCCTCCACTTTTATGGTGGCAGTGAAAACCTCGATTTCACACATCATCTGAAAATCTCCCATAAACGCTCAACTGAGCACACATCCAGTTATTTAGAGGAGCTGCGCTGAATGTACAAACAGAGGTGGAGACAGAGGGATTGCCAGGGTGTCCAGTGCCACCCCTACAAACTGACTGGCCACCCACAAGTAATACCATAATATATAGATAGTGAGTGAGATATCTCATTATTCTTGTAATTTTTGGATAATTATACACATTTTTGTTTAGACCTCTCCAACATAGCATTTTCTAAATGATTAAAATTGCCGCTGTGTACAAAGTATTGAGGACATCTACCTGTTATTGAGTCAAAGCTCCTTTTTGCACAAATCGCCTCTAAGCTTCAAAATCCTTCCCCTTGCTTCTCTTCATTTCTGTCTCCTCCTCAGTGATTGGCATGGATTTAATAAGGCAAATCAGCGAGGGATAATGGCTTTTACCTGGATTCACCTCATCAGTGTATTTGAAGCAAAGAGCATATTTATTGCACGATAAGTGGGCTGTATATATCTGGCACATGGCTAATACCACTGCTGTGTTTGCCGGCTACTTATTCCTCATCAATGGAGAGCTGTCTTTCTGGAACGATGAGTCGGTAAAGAGAGAAATTTGTGAGGAAATGAAGACGATCATCTGGAAAAGTTATGCTGGCACTGATTAGAATTCACCTTCTTCTGGATAATTACGCTGATTACATGTCAATAAACGTTCCCTTCATTAATTCCAAAACTCGTACACCTTTGATCGTGCTGCTTTTTATGTTCATGAGTGTATCCCCCTGGAATACTATTGATGGCACAGTTACTAAAGCCTCTGAAGCAGCATTTAGACAACAGGGAATTGAACCGCTTCAAAAATGATTGTCATCCAAAAGTAAAAGAAGAGCCAATACTTATGCACTATATGGAGAGATACTAAAACTAATTTATCATCCATGTTGCTCATGTTAGGGAGAGTAGAATTTCATTAGATGTGCTGTAATTTCAGCGCCTGATATACTATGATATAACATATGATTTCAATTATTATCACAATATTAATAATTATAATTTTGCTTTATTGATATTTAAAATTTTACAATTTCAGCTTGACAGTTCGTTCTTGTCCTTGGAAACAGCAGTTGACGTCGATCTCCACTCATGGTCCACTTATTTGCTTGTTCTGGAGCTTTTGACCATATCAGACAGTCTTCATCATAAGGAGTTTGGATCTTTAGTGGGGATTTGTCAACTGCTGTTTCCAAGGTCAAAAATTACATCTGTGTGATCAGGTTGAAATCTCCAGAACAATTGAGTAAATGGACCTTGAGTGGCGAAAGTGTAAAAAAATGTAAAATAATCAAATTGATGTTCTATGAATTGTGTTCTACTGTTATAAACTACATAAGACAAAAGTCTTCATGTGCCAAACAAAAACCTAAATAAAAAAATGTGTTACAATTCACTCAAAATCGTTAGTTTGGACATTTTGTAGAGCAAATACAGCTGAAGTAATTGGTTAGATTATTCATTCTGTCAAACGTGGCTTAACAACTGCAAAGTCTCACATTTTCTGTATTTACCACGTGTAAAGATACAACAAAAGATATTGTGGTGTAACAAGCAGCCACCCTACAGTTTGGAGGTATTATACTGACTATCAACAGCTCACATTAGCTTAAACGTTAGCTTAATGACTGACCGCATGCAGCATTTCCTGAGACGTTCCATAAACAGACTGCTTACCAACCAATTGTAGGCAATGGTACTGTTGGCTAGCTGTCGGCTAAGAAGACATGGCATGTAAATAAGACAACTTTTCAGTTACTGACAGTCGCATTTCTCCTCTCTTGGTAAAGGCTAGCCATCTCCCCACAACTCCCGTCCCTGCGCCAAGTGAACACGTCCTCCAGCAGGTCTGTCCTCTGAACGCACAGAGAAGAAACTGCTATCAACCCTCCATCAAACTCACGGTAAGACAGTCATCTCCCAAACTGTCAGGGGTGTCCAAACTTTTTGCAAAGAGGGCCAAATTTGATAAAGTGAAGATGCCCGGGGGCCAATAGTTCCTTCTGACATTTTTTAACCACAAAAGTTACATGAAAATACACACTGTTATAAAACAATTTTCATTGTCACAATTACCTTTATTTTTCAAATGGCAATGTAACCAAATATAAGCCACTCAGGCAGACGTGAACAACTCTGCCTTTCATTCATATCTGGAGAGTCAGATAACATTGAACAAACTGTATAGAATACCTTAAATTTCCATGAGTTTGATAAATATCTTTGCCTCATGAACATTTTAAACAGGAGTTATAAGTAATGCAAAGTGGTCTGTTATCATTAAAGTTTAAAACAAGTAAATTTTGCCCTTGTCTTTTACAAGATCTTTCAGAAAGCAATAGTTTGTGTCACATCTACAGGTACATAACATCAACAGTTATAAAAAATCTTATTCAAGAGTTTAATAAAATAAGTGCTATAAGTCCAAGTGCATTAGTGTGCTTTAGGCTTTTCACTGTTAATAGTGACAGGTGTTACCGTTCAAAACACTCAATTTCAGATTGATCAAGGAGCAGATAACTTGCTGACACTAATGAGAAGG
>LKNJ01004453.1:32517-66697 GCA_002120245.1 Maccullochella peelii
TTGCCTCGATATTCAGTAAAGAAGTATTGTAATTCCCACCGCTCCTGAAAGCGGCGACCCTCACTGTCAACTTTTCTCTTTTTCTTTGCAGTCGCCACGGCAGAAATGAGTGGAGAGGGGTTTGCGGCACGGATGCAGAGCCAGATAGCATTAGAATGGTGCTGCCACCGTGTGGTGAAAGGAGGAATTACATTTTTAAAGTTTTATGATTTATTTATTCTGACAGAGCTAGCGGGCCATAAATAACACATTATAAGACCGAAGCTGCGGGCCGTATGAAATCTAACAGCGGGCCGTGATTGGCCCGCGGGCCGGACTTTGGACATGCCTGGTCTAAGTAATGAAGCATTATTGGGATTTGTAACTGTAATGCCATTACTGAATTTCAAATTGTAATCGCTTACTCTACTTGTTACTGAAAAAAGGAACCGAAGGAAGGAATTGCTGGAATGCTAATGTCATACAATTAATACAATTCCACTGAAAGTCAATCAGCAATAACATTTAGAAATCGCCTGGCCCTCTATTATCATGCCAAAACCTATTGCTTACTCTGTGTTAGATGACAAGAAGATGCAGAGATGCATTTGTCAAGTTCAGCAAACATACGATGTTACAAAGTTCCTCTTGTTGTTCTAGATATTCAAAACGTGTGTGTCTCTGTGTTTCTTTCTCTGTGTTTTATTGGTCTTCCAATTACATAACATCTCCCCAGATCCTGTCAAATTCTTGGAAGCCTAAACAATTATTTGTATGGCTTACTAATGCTGTATTACTTAGAAAAGTCTAAATACTAGATATAAAATTGACATTCCCTTTCCATTACATGGATGACAACATGAGTCTAAGGAATCTTCTGTATTTCAGAAAGAAAAAGATGAGTTTCAGGTAATGATTTTGGACTAATTAATAAGGTAATTTGCTTCTTGAAAGGATTATGTCTTTATCCAAAAAAAACAGCCCACACTCCACTTAAATACAGACGTTAACACTTTATGTCAGCTTGAATCAGTTTTAAGGATATAGACTATATAACAAGCATTGCTAAAGAGTGTGTGGGCTGTGTTAAATGCTTACTCATATAGAGCTCCTCTTGCCTTCCTGTCTTAAACTTCTTAAATCACAGGCGTCTCAGTAGCAGCTGGAAGTCGCTTCTATTCAAATGCCGCAGTTCCCCTGAGCACACATGGCAGATTGTTAATTACGACAAGTCTGGGGGAAAATTACTTTATTGATTTGCATCAGGCCAGCTAGTCTGAGAGAGAAGACTGAGAGGCTGAGGCCGAATTTGACTGAGTCTGATCTTTATATAAAACAACTTCTTCTGTCCAAGCTGCCGTAGCGAGTGTTTTATGTCACTTGCGACAAATTTACCTTAGCCCCATAACATATTTAGCAGTTATGCAGGGTTGGTACTTTGCTGCTGAGGCGAGTCACCCAGCTTTGGGGCGCAGCATTCCTCCATATGTCTGAGAGTGTCTGATATGGCACTGCTGACTGTTTGGCTACAGCACCTCTGGGAGTGCTGCAAAAGTTCAGAGAGGGAAAGGAAGGTTGTGCAAGAGGGGCTGAGTGGCAAAATAGAGTGGGATGAAAGAGGAAAAGATTGAATAGAGGGGGAGAGGGGGAGTGAGAGAGAAATAAAGGGAGGTCAGGGACCCGGGTGGGAAGCAGAGGGACAGAGAAAAAGAGAAAGTCTAATGCACCAAGGCCAGAGCCAGATAGACAGAGCCACTCTGGGCAATGGAGACATCAGCACTGACAGAACTGGCCAGAGTCCAGGTAAGAAAAAAAAAAAAAGACAGGCTGTACGGAGAATTAACTGAACGGCCAGGGGCATGGCTTCAACAGCCACGTCTGGAGAACTGACAACTGTAGATGTGCCAAGAGACACTGAGGAAATATGTCAGGTAATCAGCTAAAGCTGACAAGCGTAGCCTTGGTTGCTAAAAATCTATTGACTCGATAAGAGCTGACTGCTTGATATGTTTCTTCAGGAGTGCTCAGTGAGGTGGGGGTAGTGCGGTCAGTCCGGTATTATATTTGCTTGTGTTGAGCGATGAATCTAAATTTCAGTAGTCAACGTGCAAAGCAGCATAAAAGGTAAACTTATCAACCCCCAGTCTTCACAGCTATGCTCTATTTGCTCTGGTTTCCAAACACTGATACATATATCTACACCTGCCAACACGCTGCTGCAAGGTCACACAAATGAACACATGCACACAACACATATTTTTTTAGTCTGCACTTTTTTAATATAAATCAATCACATCGTTAAATGAGAGAACGCATATCAGAGAAAATAAGTAAACAAACCAAAGTCTTTAATCTATAATTGATCTGATACGAGCCTAGATGTTTAGCCCTTGGCTAATAACAACCATATCATGTTCCTGACATCAGTCAATCCATTTACCAAGACCAAAAGGATCGTTATTTATTCCCTTTGATGAACATGTACCATAGCTGGTGTGGTTAATAGCACCTGCCACATACAGACGTTCAGCAGAACACATGATGAAGAAATCTGAGAAATTAGCTTCCTAGTATGGCCAGCTATTAAAATTGCTGATATGATTTTGTGGATGGACCTTTCTTTCTTTCTTTCAGAAACACTGATTTAATTTCCTGAAATGCTTTTCAGGATATACAGTAGTGCTTTTGTATCATCAGCCATATATTTTACCCTTGTTTAAATTCCAAAGGACGAACCGTTTGCATTGTGAATTACACGTGCTCTATGCAAAACACCTGTGACAGCCAGAGATATTAACTGGATGTTTATCTACTTCAAAGCCATCTTATTATCTCATTATCTCATTATCTTTGCATTCTGGTAAGGCTTGGTTTGCTGCATTGTGCTAAATGAGTCTTATTAACACCAGCCTCTGTCCTTGAGAAAAGAGAGAAAGAAAGGACAGGTTGATGGGAGGGATAATCTCCACTGTAGCTTGTCTTTAAGGGGTAATTTGTTCAAATTTACCAGGGATGTTATTCACAGGGAGTTGGGAGGCTTATTCATATCAAGTACACTATGTGTAGAGATTAGTATATAAAATCAGAATGTGACAGATTCTCAAGGTTGAATACTTCTTGAGGTAACTGTGGAGTTAATTGAAGTCCCATAGCACGTCATTTTTATGCAGAGGGCGCACCATGTCACAAAGCATTTTTGATTTATTGATAGATATGCAGAGCAAAAAGAGTCTACAGCCACGCTAGAGGCTCTATGAGGCTGTACTTCAGCACAGTGGTGCTTTGAGCTAGATGCTAATGTCCTCACAATGACAACTCTAACATGCTGATGTTTAGCAGGTATGTTTACCATGATGGCCATCTTCGTTTAGCATGCCAACATTATACACAAAGTACAGCTGAGGCTCATGGGTTATTTGATTTAATGATTCTTAGTTTGGTCTATAGTGTTACAAAACTGTGAAAAATGCCCATCACAGTTTCCTAGAGCCCAAAGTAATGTCGTCATATAGCTTCATTTTGTCCAACCCAACCCAAAAATCATTTACTGTAATATAAGACAAGGAAAAGCCCCAAATTCTCATATTTGAGAAGCTGGAACCATACAATATTTGGCATTTTTTCTTGAAAAATGACTTAGACAATTAATCATTTATTAAAATAGTTGCAGATTATCACCTAATCCATTAATCAAATTAATTGTTTCAGCTCTAAATTGAAATTTTGACCTGATACCTGATATTGGCGCTAGATGAAACATTAAGGAACCAACAAGTTATATATCTTGAGAGTGACATGAATGTCTCTACCGAATTTCATGGAAATCCATTGAATATTAGGTGAGATATTTCTCAAATGTCAACCTCATGGTGGCGCTAGATGAAAAGTCAGGGGACCACCAAAGTCATTAGAGTACATCATACATCATAGGAATTCATCCTCTGGGCAACATGAATATCTGGTATACATTTCACGACAATCCATCCAAGACATTTCACAAAGGTCCAAAAATGTCAACCTCATGTTGGGACTCGAGGAAAAGTCTAGTAGACGACGCGTCTCCACTTCCTCCCACTGTACAAAAATGAAGCCAAAATATCCCGGATACGGGAGCTGCCATCTTGCGATGTCATTTGCTATCTGCCTGAACTAATCGTGAGCACACCACAAGTTGTCAGTCATGATGTACAATGTATTTGATTCAGGCAAGTGTGCATTTTAATTCAGTTTTTGCAATTAGAATGAATTGTGCCTATATATCAAGATGACACATTATGGATTTATGATGCCTCTCAGTAAAATTAAAGTAAACTCTAATGGAACATTGCTCTTCTGTGTTTTTTCATCAAACACCCTTAGGACAATAAGGTGACACATCGATTCTTGTTATCAATTACAAGTTCCTAAAAGCAAATTTCAAGCAGTAAACAGAAGCATATGTTTTGAACCAGGATTATTAATTGTCTTGTCCCCTTTTTTTGCCAGGCACATGATTGCACTATTGTGGCCTGGCTAACACAGTTACATCAGTAGTGGCCTGGCTAACAAACTAAGCATCTGCTGTCCCTCCCTATTCTCCGCCTCTAATGTCGTTAAGCCTGATTCAAGACACTTTGTTACCATCGACTGCGGCGTAATGATGCATGGTTGCTGGGTTGCTCTCACCTCTCAAACAAGCCCTTTTTTTTCCAACCCAGAATCCACCAAACCAGGAAGAGCTGATGCAATTAAGTATTGATCACAGAGCGCACGTAAAGTATTCAACAACTAACTAATATGTGTGGCTCCCTGGCCAGACATTTGTCATAAGGTAAGTGTAATAAACTTCCATCATTTTCCCACAAGTCCTGGATGAAATATGAGAATTGCTGGGCCAGGTTAAAGTTGTGCCTGTTTGATGAATCATAAGCTTAAGGAATGACTCATTCTGTATATCCAAGGCTAGAATAAATTCCCCAAAATGAATCTTTCATTTTTTTGCAAACTCAATTTCATTGCCTAAAAATTGTATGAACGCCGTTGGCCCCAGTGCTCTAAATAAAACCCTCTGCCTGTGCATTGAGCAATATTACATTTTGATGAGTGACGACGGTGAGACTTATGAGAGGGAGCCAAAAAAATTCTCAAGTGTATGTGTTTGTGTGTCTTACCTGCCATTCTCCTGTTTTTATAAAGACTATATTTTCTTTGAGTGTGGTTTTAACAACATGTTCATGGTTGGGAGTGTTTTACTGCTGATTGGATCACATTGTGAGTGTGTTTTATGCCTTTATACCTTTACACCCCTCTTATTTGGTTTATACACATTGATACAACAGACCGGCTGAGTATGTCCTTACAATCAACTGAATCTAACCTCACATAAATATTTGTTGACAGGAAACTATAAGATAAGATTTTTTTGAAGCATAAACAAGGTTTGGTGTAGCGCTGTGATGGCTGAATGTGAGCCATTGCCGTAAAAGCTACACGAGGAAAGGCTGAACCATCACTATATAGAAATTATTGGAAAAATCCTGAACTGCAAGTATTGGTTTCTGCAAAAGAAAGACAAAGATAAAGTCTGAGCAACCATGGTCATAAAATGTGAGCCATTCAGAATTTAATTAATGTAGATCAGGGGTTTTCTATTCTATGTGATTTCCTAGTTCATTAAACTATGAACCTTTCAAATCAAACTTCTGAAAATGTTCGAAGAACACCAAGATGGTGATCACATAAGAGTGAGAAACCAGTTAACCAAGTTAAACCATTAAATTATAAAACATTTTAGGTGATATTATATGCCAACCTGTCATAATTGTAAGCAATTTGGGTGTGAAAGTTCATTTTGTATCAGAGCTTTCAACTTGCATCTCGTGGTTTTCGTCAGTGGATGGTGTTTGCTAACTTGTCACTGAGATAGCGTGAGACTGTGTTCAGCCCCGTGAACGTTGTTTAGATAAGACACATCTAACACATATCTAACACACTCGTCTTCACAGGGTTCTGGCACTCACCTAAGAGAAAGAAACAAAGTCAAGATTTCTTTCCTTTTTTGCTAATTTGCAGTTCAAAGATTATTTTTAAACGTTGATGCAGCCATTTTGTGGGATATGCAATTCTATATGGTTTCTTTCACTTTCAGTCATTACTGAATTGTACACTTCAACTTCTGAAAGTACGAGATTAAGACATGCTTGCGACTGTGTTACACCACTGCAAAGGCAATGAGCCCACAGACCCCAATGTATTTGTGTTCACTAACTAAGACTGCCTCTTTCTGATTTGGGCAAACACAGCAACAAGAAAATGAAATTGACGCGGCAGGGAGGGCAATAACACGCGTGTTGCTGCATTACATCCTGCACTTCATGACATGTTTATGCATGCGCTCGTGGAGGGGTGTCTGCCTCCTGTTTGCTGTGTACTTGCATGACTGTGCAGGTGTGTATATGTGTGTGTGTTTCTGTGTGAGTATGCAGATAGAGTATTAGAAGACAGACTGTTCCCCTGCTGTTCCCCACAGAGACCGTGATTAGCTAGTCTCTCCAGGACAGAGACCTCAGCCAGCATCTGTGCTGCTGTTCTGCGACCTTATTGATGAGCCGCCACGAGCTATGACAAGTATGCCTTGTGCCGCAGCACGCCTCCTGTAGGACAATTATGGCTGAGACAAGAAACCTGCAAGGTATTCTGGGCCCCTCCTGTGACCAGACTGTGAAACAAACTTCTTTGTTGCTCAGACACCGTAGCAAGTAAATTTAGAATGAACTACACCTGCACTTCTGTGGGTTTGTTTCAGGCTCTTTCCCTGAAAAAATACTTAATTTAGTTGTAATTATTACTTGAAAGTTATATCCCTTCACCCTCCATCTGTAGAGAATTACTCTCAAGACTAAAGTAAGAGAAAAAAAGAGAGCAGCACAACACTTTACTCTCAGTTGTCAAGTTAAATGGACTGCTACAAGAAAGAACAGACACTTTACCTGAACTATTCCATCTGACAGTGCAGAAACTCCCTCTGGAGCTGAGTAAGTGGCCAAGGTATACATTTAAGTTGTGAAGTTTCATTCAGTTCTGTACACTGTCAATAACAGTATTTATATGTGTCTTAGTTTCCACGGTAAGAGGATCTAAAGTGATTTCTAAAGTGTCTCAGTTCTGATGACGAGAACTATTCCCTTTATACTGTTTTGTGTCTGTGTCTCCTGGTTACATGGAGGAAGGTGCGTGAGTCTGGAACTGATATAGCAGGAATAATTTAGGTGTATGAATGAGGAATCAGTCTGTTCAAGTTCTCAATTTCTTTTTGCCAAATATGGAAGCTAAAGTTCAGGGAGAGCCCTGGCCAAGGGGACGGACAAACACACACTTGATAGAAATAAAACCACAATGCTAAACCTGACTCCCCAACTACACACACACAAAAAAGCTCCTACAGAGCTTTCTGGCAAAGGAGTTAAAGGTATGAGTTAAGATACAAAAAACAATAACTACCTGATTAACTGAAATTCAACAGCAGAACCACTACCTCTCTGACATTAAGCTGGCAACAACATAGAAAGGAGTGATGGGCTAAGTCATGACACAAATAGCTCACAGTACAAATTCTCTTCATACACACTCCTTATAAACCCCCAGATGGTCTGTGATCGGCTTGCAGGTCCACAGATTCAACAGCCAATAGCATGAGAGAGGACCTAAAGCTGAGGCCCACAGAGCCTGGGGGAGCAACACAGAGCATTTTAACATTTACACATCCACCTACAGGAGGGGGTATCAGAAGGGAAGAGAAAGAGAGAGGCAGGAAGAAACTGCACACAAGAAAAGCTACATTTGCTCCAGTACTCTAATATACAGTCTCAAACTGCATTTGCATCATAACTGTGGGTAAGCTAACAGTTGTTACAAATGTCCATTTCCATTAGAATGAGTATAGAAACTGGTCAATAGGGGGCGCTATCAAAACATTGCAGCCAGGGCGGTGGGGCTTTTACACATCCCTCGGGGCCCATCGCCTTATAATCCACCTATGCTATTTACACAAACAAAAATCATACGTCAAAGCCCCCAGTTTCTAACAAAAGATGCTCCCAAGGTCTGACCATACTGTGTATAATGCATAATGCTGGGTTTCAGTAGGAAGTGGCTGTGTGTTGAGGTCATTCTGAAGTTACTACCCATACGATTTTATGCAGCAGCCACTTCGATTCATGCTATTCTCTTTATCTGCCGGTGCTGCATATCTTTCCCCACAGTACAGCCCTCCTCTGCACACTTGTGAGCATCTTATCTGGGCAGCACTGTCTTCACAGAGGCACAGATGTTGATATCAGGCTATTGCATCACTCCTTTCTCCTGGAGACAGGTAGGAGAAAAGGAAGCAGTACAAAAAGAGCAGGAATAAATCATCTGGCTTTTGTTATTATAATTCAAAAGGGTACAGACGGAGGGGTTGTCTGCTAAAAATATAGAGTACATTAGCAAAAAATGATTATATATTATATCATGTTGACTTGGGTGTATTTAATTTAAAACATATGAAAACAAGTTCCGCAAGGTATGTATGCCATATTTGTCAGTGAACTTTGCTTTGGATTTGCTAATGCAAATATCAGTTATATTAAGAGAGCTAGAACCTAAGAAATAATACATTTTCCACCAGTTCTGTACAGACAGAAGGAAAACAGACAATAATAAGCTCATTTCAGAATAGGGCAGCTGTTAATGGCACTTATCTAAAATAAATATATGATGTGTAACATGGCAAAAGGTAAACATCTTGAAGCTCAAAGCAAAATGTCAATAAAATTAAAGGTTTAAGAGTCTACAGTCATGCTAGTGGCTCTGTGAGGTTGTACTTAGGCACAGTGGTGCTTTGAACTAAATGCTAACGCCAGCATGCTAACGCCAGCATGCTAACATGCTGATGTTAAGCTGGTATAATGTTTACCATGTTCAACGTCTTAGTTTAACATGTTAGCATTCTAACATGTGCTAATAAGCACTAAACACAAAATACAACTGAGGCTGATTGGAAGGTCAGGTTTTGCAGGTAGTTGGTCATAAACCAAAGTATTGGAAAAATCAAAATCCTGACCTGATGATGGCGCTAGAGGACAAGTTAAGGTTTTACTAAAGTGATTACAATTTATCCTGACGGGGGCATGGGACTGTCTGTACCAAATTTCATGGCCTCAGGGGATCTTGAATATCTGTAGCAAATTTTGTGGCAATTCATCCAATAGTTGAGTTGAGATATTTCATTTTAAACCACAGATGTCAACCTAGTGGTGGCACAATAGGAAAAGTGAAAAGGGATCACAACAATAAACAGGATTCATTCTCTGGGGATCATGAACATCTGTACAAAATTCCTCTGCAATCTATGCAATATTTGTTGAGATATTCAGTCTGGACCAAAGTGGTGGACCAACTGATGGACTGACATTGCCATCCCTAGCATGGCTAAAATATTGCTGTACTTTAGATGCTATTGCTCCATACCATTTCTTGTTTACCTATAGCAGCATATCCTCCAGAGCACACTCAGGAAAAGTGAGTGGGCATTAAGTGCGACCCTTGTGAATAGGTGAATAAAAAATGACTCCTGCCCTTCCGTCTTGACCAGCCAGGACAGAGCAAATAAACCGTTTGAGAGTATGTCAGAGGGTGAGTCCAAACAAGCCATTACAAAGGGAGTGGGGTTGGATGAAAGGGAATACCAACCCTCTTTAAACACAGATTAGTAGATAGGTACACACTCCCTTATTTCTTTGGAAAATTTGAGGGAACGCAACCAATTTACCTTCCCTCCCTCCCCTTTGTTCAAGCTCAACAAACCAACCACTGCCTTTTTGAGGTGGTTTTGTGCACACATTCATCAAACTCCAAATAAAAATAATGTTACTGGAGCTCCGTGGGTTTATGCAGTTATTCAACTGGTTAAATATAAGGCTATTGAACATTTTACAAAACAGCACCGTTGTTTGTCAAACGATACTCGCTAATACCTTTTCCTGCTGTATATACATTCCTAATTCATTGTAAGTTGCAGACATTTCTCAGCTGAACGCCTTGTACTACAGCTGGCAAACAGAATGGATGTCGGGACAAAAATAAATAAGCACCCCATTTAACGCTCCTCTAACCATATTTGCCACATTCATCACCATCATCTATTTTACCTTGAAGCGAGTACTTTGTGCAAGATACAGTATGTGCAGACACAAAAGCCCCAGACACAAGCCCCGCTGTGGATAAACAAAGCCACCATGTTGATGTTTGTTTTTCCTGCAGAGAATGCAGTGGACCACAGTGACACTAAACCGTGGTCGACTTTAAGAACAAATGGCAGGAGGAGAGCGCGTACATGCAGCCAAGGTCCTTTCTGCCCCTGTGGCTGCTCACTGATCACGGATGATAAATGGCTGAACATGGCCGAACCCTCATTTGGCTCTCACAGAATCAGGTGATAAAAGCAGAGCCCTTGTCAGGGATGGAGTGTGCTCTGCTCTGCAAGGACAAGGCCTCACACCCACGGAGACACTAGAGGAGAATGGACTTAATATTCACAGCAGGCAGGCAGGCAGGGAGGCAGGCAGGCAGGCAGCGCGTTTGGGAGCTAGCTGTGGAAATGCAGGAGATGTGTCAAGACACAACTCTGTAGCTGAGTTTAGAAGGAAGTATACACTGTAATCACACATAAAGGTTTACCTATAGCATCTATTTATGGTATGGCTCATCATGAACCTGTCAGAGAAACATTAACCTGGATGAGCTCATGTCATACCTGCTTATCAGGGACTCACATTAGCCTGAAATGATAATGACTGAACGCAGAGGAGTGAAAATATCTAACACTGCAACATTATTCTTGACCAGTTATGGATTAAATATGGGCACTGTTGAGTTATTTACAGCATAGTGATGCATACACTGGTGGTATGCAGGGGGGAGGCCACTTGGCAACCGCAGCACACTTTTGGACGATTGGACGGTTAATTATCTTAGTGGGCCTTACCAGGCTAATCACTTATCAAACATCCCTGCATAATTTGAATCTACTCTGACGAAGTGAAAAGAAAATTCTTTTAATTAAAGGAAGCAAGCAAACAAAGTAAAAGCCACGGCTAATTATATTCAATCAGTTTGCAATCATAATGTTGCATGTCTCAATTACAGGATTTCAATGCCCTCATCACTGTAATCGCACATGGCGTGTTTGGATTTGAGCAGCCAGCCTACTCTGTTTAAAAATGCCCACCCAGCTTCCTATTATAGCATGCTGCCTTTGGGATAATTGATTTGGTTTAATATAATAGAAGACAGTGAACAGGAAAGTCTCAAAGGAAATAGGACTGTCATCTGCCTTTCATTCTATTATAACACATTGTACCCTCACCTCAATCTCCTGATCTCCAAAACTAATGAAGCTGTATTTGCATACACACTGACACCACATGGAGACACACTTTCTGCACAGCTGTGGATGTTCAAAATGTTTATTTTGTCTTCAAGAACATATCTATTTTTGTGAATGTCAAGTTGAGAATAACAAACATTTTTCTTTCTCTAAGCAGATGAGGAAACAGAACTGTTATAACAAAAAAATTTCATCTTTCAGATGATGAGAAATAGGTTGACTGTTGTATAAATGTGAGCATTGTTACAGACTAAAAATTCATAAAAATAATGCAGATGCACTGTCAGAGACTGTGAAACATTTATTCCACTAGGGGTGTAATGCAAAGCAATCTGTATCTGCTTCTGTTTATTTCACAAAAATATATTCTATTCTGATTTATACCGTAAGTTGTTACCTGCTTCATTTACTGTGTTCAAAGGTTTTTTTTAGTGCCATTTATACTCATCATCCATCCATACATGCATGTAGGTGTAGTTCACAAAACAACATTTAGATCTGAATGTATTCACCATGTACCTAAATTAATCAAATAATAAAGCAGTTCAAAAGAGAAAATAAATTAATCTAAACTGAATGGAAAAGTGAAAATAGACCGGAGGTTGTTACAGTGCTAATTACAAGTCAGAATTGAACCATATTGCATGATTTTTTTTTGTTGCGTATATTGTTGTATATATAATGGGGGGAGGCCCAGATTAATATAAAGTTGGTCTGAAATGTGTATGATAAAACACAGCTACAGTCTGCCTGCAGCCACACTAGTGGTTTGATTAGGCTGTTATTAGGTCCAGTGGCGTTTTGAAATGCTAACATCAGCATGATAACATGCTCACTGTCATAATGCTAACATGCTGATGTACAGCAGGTATACTCTTTACCATTTTCACCATCTTAGTTTAGCCTGTTAGCATGCTAAACGTTTGCTAATTAGCACTAAACACAAAGTACAGCTGATGCTGATGGGAATGCCCTAAGCTTTGCAGGTATCTACTCATAAACAAAAGGCGTCAAGGCAAATTGAAATTTGAACTTGATGGTGGTGTTAGATGAAAAGTCAAGGAATTACCAAAGTTATTAGAATTTATCCTCTAGGGAACATGAATTTCTGTACAAATCCATCCAGTAGTTGTTGAGATGAGCCGTGTTGCTAGCATGGCTAAAAATAAGAACACAAAAAACAGGTTATTATAGCTCATTGGGCCATATTGCATGATTACTACAAATATTAAAAATATATTGTCAGGGGGTCCAAAGACTTTGATAACCTAATTGCTTCTTGTGTGAAGATAGTGATTTTCAACTGAATTGTCGTTTTAATTCTTGAAATGTTATTGTGTTCTTGCCTGTTCAAGCCATTTAGCCATTTCGGACTGTTTTCATGGTTTGGTCAAGAATCAGTGGCACTTCATAAACATAATCCAATAATTGGATTGATTAATATTATATGATGCACTGGTGTGGATCATATAATATCAGCTTTAGAAAAATAGAATGGACCTGTTTAACATATGTCATGTATGATATGATTATTCTTATTATCTTTTTAAGCCATAGGTTTTCTTGCAATTATTCAAGCCAATATTAATGTCAATATGTCAGTGCTCTAATTTAGCTCCTGTCACTCCTTTGCTGCATGCCAAATATTAGCCATCTGGTGTAGCAGCGTGTTGGGGTACAAATCTGTCCTATCTGTATACTAAGGAGCTGATTATGAATGATGTTTAATAGGGAGTCTGCTGAAGCTTTCATGAGCTGGAATTTCCATAACTCATTATCCTGCAGGTTTAATAACTGTAATCATATTAATCCATGGAGTACAGACGCATAAATCAAAGGTGTTCATATTTAAAGGATGTACAATTTCTGTTAACAGTTGTTTGCTATTTTCTGATGGATGGGTCTGGATCGGGCTGTCATTTGTCTTCTGTCAGGTCTGGTACAAGGAGGAGGAAGAAAACTGAGTCAGTCAAGAAACTCTGAGATAAAACTCCAAGTAAAATGTGTTTCAGCAACAAGTCTCACAGGATGAGTCTCAGGTTAAAAAGACTATACCTGTGTTTAGAGCTCCTTAAACACAAACCATGTATTCTATTATTTACTCTCGTGTATACAAGTTAACCATTGATCAGAAAATCAATCAGAAAACCATTGATTTCCATTCAATTTTGTAAAGTATGAAAATCAACAATCAGACTCTTGAGAATCTTGCTAGAGAATGTGTAATCCATCATACTGAACATGATATAAAATTATCATTGTGTCTTAATGTAGTTTAAGAGAATTAATAATTGCTGAAGTTTATTTCAACATAATCTGGTGTTTCATCATCGACACAATCACTCATGTAAACCAAAAATCTTTTAAAATTTGAAATGAAACAATGCCGTCGTCATATTTGTTTGTCTCCTGGCATTTATAGTAACACATGTGGTGATAAAGGCTCTGAGAGTCTGGAAATTTTTGGTTTAGGTATCTTGAAAGTGTTTGAAAAGTGCTTGAATTTTATTCTTAAAAAGCTGTACGAACCCTGTGACAGGTACTTTAACTTTATATGATGAGCTGGGAAATATCATTTAAAAGGACCTTTTTATCAAAGCCTAACATTAACAATTGCTTTTTAAAATCTGCCCTGCCAAATAAATCAAGCACTCCCCAAGCCAGCCAAATATCTTATTTAGATGTATTTTGGATGAGTTTAATTCGTCCCCTTGCCTACAAATGAGCTCCAGCCCAGGAAGAAGCAAGACGCTGATTTTTTTATATATCTTTTCATCTGAGAAGTAATGATATTTTCATATCTTCATCTGATGCAGAACAAGCTTTAATTACAGAGCCATGAGTGTATCTGCAAAGCAATATGTAGGTATTAACCTGAGCCATGTTGCCTCTCTGGCCATATTCACAGAGTGGGAGATGACATAGAAAGAGAGACGAGAGGAAGTGCGATGATGAGAAGTGGCAGAAGAGCCTGTTGTCCAGTCGCAAGGTCAGCGGCTGATATTCATCCAAATGGGCATGCAGCTTTTGTCATCAGCATATTTATTGTGCTAATAGAGTTTATTCTCAGGGGGATGCTTCATAACAGCGAGGGTGCAGCATTAATGTGTTCTTTAAAAAATTAAATTACACTTTTAGCTACAGTAAGATGCATTGTAAGGCATCACAGTCACAAGTGTATTCCAAGCATACAGTATGTTTCCTATTATGATGTCCTAATCACACCATATTGTGACATGCATCGAGAATGAATATGTTAGCTTTACAATTAGCTCCAAAATACTTAAGCCACAGAGTATGTGACATACTATCTGAAGGTGGATCACCACATACATTTGTGTGTGTGTGTGTGTGTATGTGTGTGTGTGTGTGGGGGGGNGGGGGGGGGGGGGGGTAATTTTTCTGGTGAGGACGAGCTCTTAAGCACATGCCTGATGCCAGAGTTACATTTTCTGAAAGTATATATTTGCCTCTCCACCCACTGCACCTGATAATATTACTATGTCTGCTATCTGCTGAAATCTCAATGTAATAAAATGTATTTCATTGCTTGTCTAAACAACAAATCTGTTCACGTTAGTGTGTCATCACATAGCGCTCTTCTGCCTTTACGCCAGTAAGCTCATACAGTCTAGCTACTTTTCCAGTGTTTAATTAAAGACAGTCCTGTAGGGCCAGTTTAACATCACTGCACCTTACAGACATGCAATGGCCTTAATTGGTATGTCTGTCGAGGGTGTAGAAACTGGGATTTCTCCAGCACCACATAGTTGTAGCTTAATAGGTTGTAAATTAATTAGTGAGAGGTTAACCTCAAGTGTTGGTCAACAGCTAATGCTAGCTCTTACAGTTATTGACTGCTGCATCAGGTAGGAGTTTGGGCATCAGGTTGTTTACTTAATGACTCATTAACGCTTGGCAGTAATAGAGCAGCAGACAAATGAAATGAAATAAACACATTAGCAAAGCCATTACCAAATCATTTGAATGCTTTTTTAAAAATTACTTTACAAATAGTTTAAAATGACAGTGATTTATTCATTGCTTTAAAATAGTGATACCAGCAAGTTAATGAGCACATTTTATGATTCATTTGTGAGTTAAAATCTGACTGACTTTTTTCAGTTTTTAAAAATGTATCTATTAAATAACTCGCACATAGATTCATGCTCCAAGCAGTATTCTATGAAAATAGTAAATAGACAGGCTACCTGAGAAAATATTAATAATAAAACTAAATTGTGTAAAGATGAAGGTGAAGAATAGCCTTACACTGTACATCAAAGACAGTACAATGGTAAAGGTTTTTCCCTAAAATGTGGCACCTGAAACAAACATGAAAACATCACCATTTTTGAATTATTATTTTTTGAAGTATTCCATTCCTCTATCCCATTCCCCATTCCTTTTCGAATTTGTTACAACATCATTTGCATAAACTACTTGGATGGGAAACCAGCTATTGTCTATAGCGGTGAGAACATGTCCCAGAGGACATAAATAATAAATAATGCATTGTGTTTATGCTGACAGCGTTCTCCACAGGGTAACTGTGAGCAAGGTCCTACACAGTGACAACACTCCACAGCAGCATCAAACAGATGTGACGGACCACGCTGCTTCTCTCTGGTTCTCAGCCATTTTGTAAAACATTGTAATCATCACGGGGTGCTACTGAGGACAAAGGAATGGTCCCAATTGCTTGAGCCCTTTCTCACTCCCGCTGCTGTCTAACTCGTTCTGCTGCCTCTGCTGTGTCGGGGAGTGGGTTTCAAACCTGTCTGTCATGATGGATTGGCAGGTGAGAAGGTGTCTGAGTGTGTGTGTGTCTGTGTGTGTGTGTGTGTGTGTGTCTGTGTGTGTGCGAGCACAGATACATTACCTGTGTGAGCAGATTGATTGGCAGGCCAGTGTCTCGAAGGAGTGCCACAAAATTGTCACTCCAGTTGATGCACTGGCTTGTTTTGGTTGCCGTAGAGATGATTGGATGTGAATTAGCTACTTACTCCTCACATTTTGTAATCATACTGCTAGATAGTGTAACCATTCAATACTGGCATTGAAAAAATACTTTTTAATTGTACAATATTTTTAACTGTTTGGGCACAATATGCCAATGTGAAATTCACTTCAAGGCAAGTACATTCACTCAAGTACTTTAATTAAGTACAGTTTTGAGGTACTTTACTTTTCCACTGAGGAGTATTTCCATTTTATGCTACTTATACTTCTGCTACCCAGCAGTATCAAAATTAGTTCAAATTAGCTCCACCTTGGTACACTACACACTACAACATTAAAAAGCTTTATACATGTCAATACATAAGTAATAATATTCAGCTAATACAACAGAGGCAATTCTGCTTCCCAATACGCACTTTTATTTTTGATACTTTAAGTTCTTTTACTTCAGTAAATTTTTGAATGCGAGACGTGCTTGCAACAGTGTATTTCTACTTTGTGGCAGTAAAAGATCCAAATAGTTCTCCCACTACCGAATCTCATGCAAATTGTCTTAAAAATAACACAACATACATTATTTTGATTGGCACCATGGTGTACAGTAGTTCAAAGTAATTCAAATGGCCTTTTTATTGTGAAAATTTCCAAGTAGATGTTCCTGTAATTCTTCCAATGTCAGTTATGTGTCTGGTCTATAAATAGCAATTCAATTACACCTAAACAAGGAAGACAGAACAAATCAGCAGTGTGAAATAGGGTTGGGCAGCTTGTTCTAACCAAGGTATATAAAGGGAGTAAGAGCACAAATAAAATCTGCAGTGACATCACTAACATTTTCTTGAAAAATTTCTTCACAAGATAGAAAAAAAAATTACTTTCAGGGCTTGTCCTTCCAACAAAATTATTATTTTTTTTACCAATAAGCTGGTTCTCAAAACTGAAGGTACTGACTGAAGGCTAGAGATCTGAAAGTCGTTCCAGTGGGTGCTGAGGCTTGTCTCTGGTAGTCAATCAGAACAGCAGGCAGAGCCTACATGGTGGTAGATATGCACAGGCAAAGTGTTTTTGAGTCCACCTCCTCAACCTATTGAAATTTCTAAGCTTGCCTGCAAATGACTAGAGTCAAAGAGATTAAGTGGGTTAAGGCACAGTATGTCCATCACAATCTGAATATAAATAAAAAGTATGAAATATTCCGTTTGCATTAGCAGTAACTTAAAGGTCCTTTTCTCAATCAACGTTTTACCATGACGCAAATTTTCTGCCAAAGTTACAACAATTTTGGTTGTTTTATGGTGATATTCTGTATTTTCTGTTTTGTCTGAGCTCTTCTCACTATTTTGAAGTGGGCACCAATCAGAGTTTCAAAATTTGAATCAAAACCTGATGACAATTGTGGGTGCTTTGCTTATATTGTCAGCAGTGTCAATCGAATCTGACCAAACCACACCCACACAGTCCTGATTAATTTTTTTTAGTAGTCTCGCATAGCCAGACCTGTTTTTACTTCTTTAAACCAATCACAATCAGCTTGGGCGGCACTAAGTGAGGCTGATATCAATGAGATAAACACAAACAGTAACGTCATATTGCTGACATGTAGATACATTTGATGACTGTTGCTGAAAAAAATGCCGACCATAAATGGCATCGAAAACAGGGTTTGATTTCATGAAAATCTCACTTATAATTCTGATTATGTACAGTAGTAATCCAATGGTCTGATTGCAGGTTTAAGAAGGAAATCTGTAAATCATTACAGTTTTCATTTTGAAAATAATCCCCACAACTCGAGCTATCAGTGTGGCAGTGTGGAGTACCTGCTCTCTGGTATCTGTCACTCTCTGATGATTGACAGGTAGCATTCTGGAGGTTAGCCATGAAACTGTCACCTCAGCAGGCACCTGGGGGCCTGGCTGTGCCGATATGATTTATGTAGGCGCTGATTGTGTCAGTTGCTCTGCAAATTGATTGTGTCACTCCTTCCTGTAATACCAGTGCCGTGCAGGGGCTCTCTCCGAGGCAGGGGCAAAAAAAGTAAAGCAGGCCCATTTCACGGAGGAAGCTGGGGAAAGAGGTTTTCTGCAAAACTTGTAAATTTTTAAAGCAGTGTCAAATACCCGGATAGCACTTATAAGTGTGAGTTTGACTTTGAGGATGTAGGTCAGCAAATCCTTGAACACGGAGAAGTGTCTGTGTGCCATCAAAGGAAGAGAGAGGTAGTTCTGTTACCGAGCACACAGTTCAGTCTCATTCATTTCTAAGTCACTTTGCTTGTGCATCAGGCTGCTGCAATCAAGAGGAGTGAATTTAGATGAGTGCTCCTCTGGCCCTCATTTGGTTTTATAATTTGCCCAGAGGATATCTGCAACCGGAAAACGGAGAATGGTGTTAAAAGCACGAGTACAGGTTGATGAGGCTGAGAGCTGTGGCAGATTACAGACACAAATTGGGTTAAATGAAGAGGTGTATTTTAGGTTAGATTTCTGCTTAAATGTGGTTTACCTGGAGTTTACAGATACATTCAGGACAAATGCTCCAGTACATGTGGGGACTGGATGTTTTCTTCCTTAATATTGAGGTGTTCATTGATTGTCAAAGAAAAACATGTGACTAAAGGACCTGAAAACCAATGTTGTCAATATTCTAAAAACTTCAATGTATGAAATTGCCATATGTGGGACTAGTGGTGTTGCAAGTCACTTGTGTTTTTGCCTTCTTGACGTCAGTCCCCGCAGCAGTTCAAAACCCAATACTGATCTGATTTCTCACTACGTACAAAACATTTGCTTTGCATTTGGTTGCCACTGGATCACAAGGACTGCAAGAACATTTTGAAGTTCTTAAGGCAAGGCAATGTCACTATTTAGCCTTAGTGCAGTATTTCTAACAGCAAAATGTCAGACTGAAATCTATTTTTTTAAATGGAATCACTGTGTACATTGGATTTGCTCACACAGACGAAGACAATTAACAAGGTGCCTTCATGTACAGTTGTACTTTGACCCACAACTTTGCACTGTGGACCAATTCCAAACTGTCATGCCAGTGCTGACCTTTAAGGAAACTGACACAACCAGGGAAACCAAAATGGAGGAAGCTATTATTAGTTTATTTATTATAATTTTATACAACCCTGCTCTGCTAAGTGAGAAACATCATAAACGTTCCTCTTTGCATCAATTTTGGGACAAACGAAACTAGTCACAACCAATGGTAGCCACTGTGTGCCTGCAAACCACCACACTACATCACCAAGCTTCAAGCGCCACCTATTTTGGGAAACCTTATCTTCAAACAAGAACGTCAATATTGGACGATTCTGAAAAACCCCGAAACACGTCCAATGCCAACGTTTTGGCAAGGTCTTGCTTTCTACAACATCTGCATGTAGCAACGTATGGGTAAGGTTGGAGAAAGATTGTGGTTACAGTTAATAAAAAGGTTAATTGCAGTGGTCTCCTGCATGAAAGTCAAATGTACTACACGCCCATCCACTACCCGACATCCACGGCCTTACTTTCTTTAGTTTCTTTTAGTTTGAAAACTCCTGGATTGTGTATTACTGAGGACAGACGGGAAACGGAGACGTCCCACGCATCTTCACTTCCTGATTGGGTCTTACCAGCCACAACCTGTCCCGTCCCTAGCACGTGACCCTTTCCCAGAAGAAAACAAAGACATCAGCCTTGACTACCAGCGGTTAATTCAACATTAATAACGAATTACAGCACTTACTTTCAGTAACTGTTCCACCTGGTCGTCGGTCCAAACAGAGAAATCTCTGCTCTTACTTTTTTCCATTGCTGTTCTTCGTTCATAGTATTTTCTGCAACTTAGCAACTGACTGCAGAGTAGACAATCTGCTTCCTGTTTACACTGCCACGTGCATGCCCAGTGCATGTGAATGATCATGTGATATGCGTTTCCAGGCGTGTAGTATGGACGGAGATTATTTCTGAAACTGTGACACATGAGTGATAAACTCATGTGTCCAGAGATCGTTTAGTAGTGTGGATGTAGCCTCAGCATCATGGAGATACTTGCCATGGAAACAAGTCTTAACAAGTCTGGGCTCCCATTAACAGCACTTGTTGCTCCTTCATAGCATGATAAACATCAATTCTTGGTTGGCATTTGAAAATCATCAAAAATTTACATAGCCATAGGCTACAGTTTACAAAAGCACTTTGTCTGTCATAACTATAAAAAATTATAATGTTACCATATCCTTGTTTTTTGCATTAGTCTCCTTTTTATTGGGCATCAACCTCGCGTTTACGCGTGTATTGTCAAAAAAAAAAACTTGAGTCATAAATAAGGCTTTAGGTCACAGTTTCACCCACTAGACGCAGCTGAGACGCGAGCCAGCACGGAGCTGGTGCAGACAGCTGCATAGATTAAAATGAAAGCGTATCTGTTACGTGAAACATGTGAGTAAAAAACGCATTTGATACGCTTGCGGTCTAGGCACCCAGTAAGAATTAATGCATAATGAATAACGTTTTTGTCCTTCTTTTTTTAGCTTCTTAAAATACACATTATCATATTACGGTAAATTAAGTGTGTGTATGTGATACTGTGTCATTTCTACAGTCTAACAGTCTAACTACTGTTATAACCTGGCATTATTTTAATGGGAATTAATTAAGGCCACTTACTCAGAGCCCTATTATCCATGTTTGAGCAGCCGAAAATGCAATAAGTTAAGGCTTTGTTTCCAAAACAGAGTATGAGCCAGAAAAGTTAATGAGTGAGCGCCCTGTGCACAGCCATGCTATTCAAGATGGAGGTCAGCCAGAGCAGGAATAATACAAGGTTAAGGATTCAGGTATTACACTGCTTACAAGGAGTGTTTACTTTTAAGTTGCACTAATCAATATTTTTATATTAACAAAAGAAGAAATGACTGTGTAACATGAAAGGGTGAATTATCACCCAACTCTGCAGTTCCCCTCAGCTCTATGGAGTGTTTTAGTGTCTTTCAGCTCACTGATTTGGTTTTTCGGCCTGCAACTTTATTGTTTTGATTCACTCTTACCACTTTCATTAACCTTGTTTTAAGCCGCAGCAGGCAGCTATTTTCCTCAAAGAAGCCCTACCTGGCCAGCACCAAATGCGAAAATAGTGGAGCATTTAGCAGCTGATGTCCCTGTTCCCTGAGTTCAGTGATAGGATAAATATATTTTTTAAATTGGATGAGACAAAAAATTAAACATCAAGACACCAAAAACACCAAAAGTCATCATCATCCAGCTTCTCCTTCCAGCCTACACAAATTGTGTGAAACCATTTGTGGAAGTTGGCACACTGGACCCAGGACACCGATCACTCCAAACTTTCCAGAGGACAGATTGGAGACTGGGGGTGGACTCAGGGGATGGGATAGGTTGACTCTGGGGCAGGTTGACTCTGGGGCAGGGGTGTTATGGCAGGTGATTTCAAAGGTAGGGCCACCAGGTGTAGGGCACGTTGGAAGGGTTGGGTAGCATCAGGCATGGCCCAGAAATGCCGATTGGGTTAGCGGAGGTGGTCAGAAGGTCCCATGCCGCAGCCCAGATGAGAAATCTGCCTTCAAGGGTCCGAAGAAACTCACATCCAGAGGCTGCAGGATGTAGCTGTCCATGTACCCCGCCGGCGACTTCCCATAGAGGGCAATGGGATCCTTGTTACAGGGACCCCCTGGATATCCCCTCTAGTAGAGGATGAAAGGGTTGAAGCAGGCAAGGATGGTGATGTGGTCCCTGGTTCCCAGGGCCTGCCTATATAGATGTTTGGTCCCCCGGGACACAATGACTCTTGACGCTGAAACCCCATCTCATTGATATGGCTTCTCCCTCAACCCATGCTCCTCCAGGGTGGCAGTGGGAGCCTGAAATAATCCTTGATGGGCCCCGCAGGATGCCCTCCCACGGTTGATGATGTCTGGGGTCCAGGCAGTGAGGCGATGGTGGTGCCGCTCCCTAAAGTTGATCCACCACATCTGGCCAAGCACGGTCTTTGGTGCAAAGAGTGGCAGAGGTTGAGCGTGGGCCAGGACCTGAGCCTTCATCAGCAGAAACCTGAGACTGGCAGAATACAAACTGTTCTCAAGCAGGGAAGTTTCATCTTCAGGGGTTTAACTTATATATAGTCATACAGGTGGCATGCCTTCATGTTGTATGCACCCACTAAATATAATACATGTTAAATTTAGTTATGTTATGTTATGCTTATTTTGTGCTAAATGACTGTGATAATCAAGGTACTGGTCCTTATTCAGTGGTGCTAGTGTGGTCAGACAGTGTAATGAATGAGTATTACATTTGTAAAACAAAAGAAATGGGCCTGAATTGTCTTTGTTTGAAATTCAGATGAGGTGGTGTATGAAGGGTCTAAGCATGTGGAAGTGGCTGCCTGCTGTATGCTGCATTCACTGCATATGAAATTAGCTGTAAATATGATGTGCCTTCAAGTGCTAATCACAAATGCAATCTGTAGGATTTTTTTATGGCTCTGATATCTGCACAGCCAACAGCCAGTGTGCCAGGTTAAATAGTAAAAATAGCAGTGTGTTAACTGATGCCTGCATTATAAGGTATTAAAAATAAAAATAACTGCTATGCGAAATGTTCTTGTTTGTTATCAAAACCGTTCAACCAATACAGGATGATTTTTTTTTGTATTCTTAGCTGCTGTGTTTCTTATGTCAGTTTGCAATCAAGGTAATTTCAAAACATTTGAGGTTTGGATGTTTTCACTGCGAGTGGCTTGATTGCATTTACATCTCCTAGGAATATGACTAAACCTCCTGGGTAATGTCAACAAAATCTCCCAAGGGAACAGTTGAATGAAGGCAAAATGTGCTTAACATTTCTTTTTTTTTTTTGGCAGTATTTTTTTAAAGGCTGTGGATCATGTGCATGTGTTCGCAATGTAACCCACACACCCAAACCCACACTCAGGCTGAAGTGTCCTGCAGAACAGATAATACCTCTGCATTAGATATCGCACTCATAGTCATCAGAGCAGATTTTGTCACTCACATTTTGTCTCCCCTTAATGCCCTGGTGTCATAGCTGCACATCCCACACTGTAGACAGCGTTTCACGACCTGATCATCCACCCACACACAGTCATGGACTGTAATTGTCTGGGGCAAATGCCTACTGTAGACGACTGTGTTGATTTGTCCTATCATTGTAATACATCTCCTCTAGGGATTGTCGGCTCTGGCTTTGGACAGTTTGAGTGAAATAGCTAAAGAATTTTTAAAAGCAAGAAGTCATAAATATGACAAATTCCCACAGGCTGCTATTTCAAATGTACTCATGTTTTAATATGGAAGTAATATTCTGGTACTAAAGAAGATTAATGCCTCCAGCTGGCACAGCATTGCGATCTAGCTGAATTCATTTTAAGAGTTTTAAAACTGAAAAAACATTGCCTGCATCATCCATGTGCATGTATTGCTTATAGGTATTAAAATTTAAGGGGGAATTCGAATGATCTGCCGCCATCCAACTGCCTGAATCTCCATCTTTCTTTTCTGGATTTTCCCTCTTGCCATCTTCTTCTAATCCTTTGCGTCTTTACCAAGTTGGGAAAACTGTAAAGCTCTTAAAATATAGAGATGACGAGAGGGAGGGGCTTGTTGTCCATGGGTAAAAGAAAACTTGGCAGCAGTATCAGAGGAGTGGAAAGTTCAGCTTGAAAAGGGAAGCGCTGGGACCTGAATTCATTGGCCAATCAGCCTGTTTTTGCAACATCAAAGATAGAGAATCAAAAGGACACAATCATACGCATGGATTCATGTTAAGCTGCAACAGCGTCATCCCTTTAGTTCCACAAAACTTGACGAAAACTGTGAAAAAGTCTGAGTTGCATCTGTGCTAATATAAGGACAGGAGATAAAATAATTCAGGGCTATGCAAGCAGTTTCTGGAGCCTCAAAGGACCTCAGTCTCCAGCAGGCACCTTTTACAATTACGAAAACAGAAACATCAGTGATGTACACACACACACACACACACACACACACACACACACACACACACACACACACACACACACATACACATTCACCACATCTCTAAGAAAATCAACGTCCAGACCTCAGATCTCATCAGACGCAGCGTTGCCTGGTTACATGTGGCGGCAGGTTGCTCATAGAGCAGCCGTGTTAAGCACGGATGGAAAGGTCAGCCACGGGGTCCTGCCAAGTATTTTCAAATCACACAGCTGTGTGGCTGATGAGGATTGGAGGGAGTGTGTGATTTGTGTGCATGTGTGTGTGTTGAGTGTGAGTGTTTGGAATCAGCTGTGCTTGCCTGACTGCATTTGATGTTGTCTTTAAACTCAACACCTATAGGGGTATTTGTGCTGCTGTGGTTCTTTAAAAAAATACACCTCATCTATGGCTGAACATATTTTGGAATTAGCCAACGTTACAGAAAGACAGCAGAAAAGGAAGAAAATAAGAGAGTTATTAAGGCAGCAGCCCCGTGTGATTGTGTTGAGACTGTAAATCCCATCAGGTTTGGGGCTTTAGGATCTAGCACTCCTTCATTCTCTGATTGGAACAACCGAGTCCTCTGAGGTTTAGGAGAGAGAGCCAGTAAAACAGGGAGAGGGAACGAGCAGACAGTAAGACTGCAGCAGAAGAAGCAGAAGACAAACAAACAGAGATGAGCATTTCCCTTCGAATCAACATATAAACAGCAAGAGTGGGCTACATTCAGTTGTGCTCTGTCAAGTGTGACAATCGTACATCGCTGTGTTTTGACGTCGACTGTAAGTATAATACTCTCAATATCAGGCATCCATAACAGCCCATGTAATATGGGTTCCTGCACCACAGGTTATTTGGATTTTCAATAAAGTGACAAATCTGAATCTTCTCATAAATATTAAATAATCTGGCAGTTTTAAGGACTCCAACTCAGGAGTCCATCATAGCAGCAGGGGTCCTGGCAGAGAGTAGAGTCATATGAGCGCTTGTGATCAGCGTGCCATTCAATCAAGCTGTTACAGAATTGCCTGTCAGAAATAATGTAGGTGTTTTTTTTTGTGAAAGAGCTCAAGACTGATTCTGTTTGAAAAGCACGAGCATTGTTAACTAAGAGCCTGGTCCTGCGCCAGCATCTTTTTTCAATTGTTCCCAATGAGGAGTGAGCGCATGCGGCCCAGCGTCATTTTTTTCAGAGCGCTCTGCCTTTTTTGTGCGGCCGCTCTGAGCGCTTATAGTTGAAAATCTCTGACCTTGTGTCATCACTGGCACTTTTTTTTCCAGGCAACCAATCATATACTAGATGAGGCTTGTCACCCTGGTAACCAAGAAAATGAGCAACGTAGGTATCTTCGCCATAGGAATGTTATTTATACTTCACCGTCTGTTTTCACCCCTTGATAGCGCCACCTTAACACAAGATATATATGGCATGCATTATCAGGGCATGTAGTCCTTTGATTATCCCCCACAGTAATTGTGTCTACATGCTTTCATGCACTCTGTGATATACAAAGACGATGAGGAGGTTTGCCTTGTCTAACTAACTACTGAAAACAAAACTATAGCTGTAGTTTTCAGTAGCTAAAATAATCATGTTTACATACACACCATACAATCATGTTTAGAAGATCACATGTCTGGTATTCAATGGTGAAAGATCTTTTACTTACGCAAAAGCAATACCTCAGTGTAAAAACACTCCATTAGAAGTAAAACTCCTGCATACAGAAAAGTACAGAAGTATTTGTAGTGAAATGTACTTAAAGCTGCTGTAATCAGTAGTTTTATATAACATATAACATAACAAAACACAAAATAAAATGTGTAATGGGAAAGGTGCTTTTCAGAGTAAAAAAGCTCTTAAAACCCACTGCAAGCTAACTGCCCATCGCCAAACAGCAGACAGGCAAAGTTAGCACCTAGCTAGTGCACATAGTGAACATAAGAGTATTTATCAGTTGAAGTAGAAAGATATTTCCCACAAGAGTAAGCACACAAGTGTGTTGTGGAGTAAAAAGTACAATATTTCCCTCTGAAATGTAGTAAAGTATGAGCATAAAGTAGCATAAAATGACACTAAAAGTACGCTAAAAGTACCTTCAAATTGTACTAAAGCACAATACATGGAGGAGAAAGAAGACCTGATTACTGAGCCTTTATGTAAGTTGGTATATGTTAGCTTTACGTTCCACTGGCATCGGAAACATGTAGGAGAAAACACAAATAGCACCAAGCTGACCGATTACAGTTCTCTCAGTTTAACTATGTAGCTATGTCGCTGCACGCTAGTTACAGAGTCATAGCGACGGAGGCTATGTGTATAATAAAGATTTGGTGTTCTCCTCTCCAGCTTGGTAACCATTCATTCATATTCACACTTGACGCTAAATATGTCACCTGTGATTTACAAAGATCCCTTTTATTATATTGTATTTTCACAACAATGCAATAGATGCCAATGTAATCGAGCAGATGTGCACAGCGACTGAATCACCACTTTGTGCATTTTTGACAGACATAGCGCTGGCTTTAGAAGGCGAGGAATGTGTGAAAGCATGAAGTGTGACATTGAAAAGGCATCAGAGATGATGTGACTTAGCAGGCAGCCTGGTGGTTGGTGGAAGGCTTAGGTGGTGTATTACTCTACTTTTTTTTTAAATTCTTCTATTTCTGTATTACCCCCTGCCTTTGTTCGGCCCTGCCGGGTGCAGCTCACCCGTCTGCCCGACAGTTTTTGCAATGAATATGTTCAGAGAATCCCCTCTTTGTGGAACATGATGGATGAGGACTGTAGAAAATGTGTTACATTCACCACTAATGCTTTTCCCTTGACCCACTCTCACGACACAGTGTATGTCTATATTTTGCATTTTAATGGGGTTTGAAAGTTCTCCTTTTAGCAGCTGATAAGTAAATGCACATCCTAACAAAGGAGAAGCGCTCCGTACATTTTCATAAACACCATCTTTCTCCCTGGAGAGAACCCAGTCCCCCATGGAGCACTATAGATCGACAAGCAATCAGCCGACTCTAAGAACTGCTTACTTAGCCCATCACTGTTACTGATCTGTGCTGCTGTTAATACAGCTGGAAGGGATTTGAAGAAAGAGTGCCTGTGGAAGTGCTTCAGTGTAGTTCTTGCCTCATTCTTCTCCTCCTGTGACGTTTAGTCAGTCAAGGGAGACATTAGTGGAAGGAAATATATATTACGAACTTCCATCAGTCTTTGGAAAGTCAAAAGTGTAATGTTGCTTAGGAAGAACGCATCAATCCTCCCGACCACATGCTATAAAAGTTTGTTGAGCCAGTGTCCAGTGATTCCTGTGATGTTCTCCCTGCATAGAGCCAAATGAATCCAGTGTAACTCTGTGATCCAAAGTGAACCATCAGAGTGTCTTTCCAGTGGAACAGGGAGGCATGAGGAGATATTAACAATTCACCGCAGACCCCTGAGTCACGTCTACTACCGGTTACAAGAAATTGCCTCAAACTTTTCTGTCAAAATACGTGTTCTTTTCTGAGCACTGAATCCTTCTTTCACAGCTCACAGCAGCTACATAAGCGTTAAGACTCGCTATTATGTGTTTTTCCAGTCTTTTGAATCGAAACACAGAGTGATCCAATCCAATGTGTACAACATTTTAGAGGAGGCAGGTGGCAATGTGCCACAAGCTACATTAAATCAGGTTACAGTTATCTGTTGTGCACGGGGAAGACAGGTTTTATGAAGAAAAAAACAATGTGTGTTTTGTGCGTCAAGACGGTGAGATGAAAGTGTGTTTTGCTGTAGCTTCCAGTCTCTTTGGAGAGCAGGCACAGACAGGGTGATTACAATTTGCTTGCACCTCAGTTGCTGAAATGGATGGATGGCATGTTTGGTTCCATTAAATTTTTACTGTGGCAGAGAGGAAGGAAAGCAAGTTGGCTGCGGCGCGCATTCCTCACCACTGACTTTACTGGTCCGCTGGGGAGATGTGGTGACGAGGTTTTCACCGAGGGCTGCGGCAATGACAAAGAGCTCGAGAATTCATTAGAGATCTAAGGAAAAGAGAGCTGTTATAAAGCAACAAGCTGTCTGCTGCTACTGTCCTTGAGGCACAGGGGAAAAAACCTGCAGCGGATCAATCAGTTATTAATACAGTCGTTTTAGTTTGTGGCTCCTCCTTCTGTCTGGTCTTCGAGGTCAAATTAAGCAACAAACTAATGAACACATCAGTAATACTTGGCTTGAGGTGATAAGGGACTATAGCACATCATAAGAAGACGATAAGAACATAATGAGGGCATTAGCATCATTATTATTAGGACGTTATATAATTTGCAAAATATGCCAAATCCCAAAAGATTAAGTGCTTTCTAGGGCAAAGGCATGACTAATAACATTTTCATGAGTCATTCCAAATTTTTAATGTTGTTTTGATAATAATTGTCATAATTTGTGATGCATGTCATTTCCTGTGACAGAGCAATGTTATTATATGCTTATATCGCATTTGTATTGCGACTAGAATTCAAAACAACTGGAGGATAACTTTACTGATGCTCCTCTATTATTTTTTATTCTTCTCAAAGCCCATTTGATAAACTCATAATTGCACAGCCATCAAACAGGGCTGTTTGGTACGAAATTACACCATTCCTGGAGTAATAGAAAGGAGAGATGAGAAGCTGTGTGCGAATCTGAAGAGTCAAATAACTACTTTTGATAGCTTCATCTAATTGAAGAAAACATCTACATTCATTCTCTACAAAAATGCACTAATGAAGAGCAATGAAAACTTTACAGCTTGTTCCTGTAGGTGTAGTAAAAATGGGGATGTCACGGAAAATAATTAAGCTGAAAGTGTAGAGGCTTTTCCCTACACACACTCATAAAAATGGTTCTGTCATCGCAGATGGTGCCAGCGTTAATTCACAAGGCATTCTCTGTGCATAACTGGGTCACCTAAGCAGCCGAACAGCGCCTTGGTACGGGCTTTATCAGACAAGCAGTCCCAGGGAGCATGAAGTGCACAAACATTTTATTTGCCTATTAACAGGGAGGATGCTCAGACAAAACTTTTACAAAACAACACTGTCCCTCCTGTCCTACGGTGGTTAGCAGAGAGAGGAGGGGAGATCAGAGAGGCAGTGGGGAGTTTTAATTTGGGAGGGCTCGTAAACACGTCGCGCATTCGCCGGTGTTTACTTAATGCTGCAGCTGCTCTTACTGTTTCTCCACCAGATCCTGCTTTTTGCTTGGCCCAGATCAACTGGAGGAGGAGGAGGAGGAGGAGGAGGAGGAGGAGAAGGAGAAGGATGAAATGAATGTGCTGATGAGTCTGAAATAAGTCTGAAATATTTTATCAGTGCAATCACAGCCATCATCATTATCATCAGCATCACCTCTGTCATCATCTGTATGAACATAGTCATTGTTAAAATGTCCTCACGATGATTATGACAAATGACGAATCAAATGATTTTGTGTGTTCCTGTGATTTTGTTGCACTCTCATGAACTAGTCCAGCTGAAACTGAACTGAGGAGGATGGCTCCTGTGTATTTTGTGTTTTTTTTTTATATTTAACTTTCATGTAATACACCGCAGATGCTCGGCTCACCAGTGCACATTACAATCCGTGTGAACCGAGTTTCTTTTTCCTCTCAGTGGGTGCCGCAACAAGCTAATCTCCTTCCAGCTAAGTTGTCCTAGCAGCCCATTACAGTCAACTCACAGCGAGTTGTGCCACTGGGCCCGATGACAACAGGGCCTGATAAGCTATGAACATTCCTCTGATTTTGGCAGTCTGATTGGCCCGTCTGGCCTATCAGACCCCTTCAGTGGATCAGTGCAGGTTGAGCACCCACAAGAAGAAAAAAAAATCTCACTCAGTTCTCACTCGTATTTTTACTCACACATGGGTCATGTGCAAATAAAATGTGTCTTTCTTTAAAGTGGCCAATATATGGCTGCAGATTGAAAAGAGAGATTGCCAGGCTTAGCATCTGTGACCCACCTCCTCCTCCCTCTGCTGCTCTTCTTGTCTGTTTTGCAGCGATCCAATATTTCTGGCTCTGGGTATTTATCTGTGGCCCAAATATGCAGCTCGTGTCACGCAGGGCAGCAGGCATTTCAGCGACATCACAAAGATGGATTAAGTCATGCGTTAAATTGCCTCTTTGAAGGAAATGAATAAATAAATTCGAGGGACTAATTCCTTGACTGTGCACCATCTCTTGTGTGAGAGTGATTGCATAATGCTGGCTTAAATGTTCCCTCTGCTCTGCTCTGTTCGCTGTTGTGTTCGGTTGGTGTGTTAATTCTCTAAAATTACATTTATGACCTGGCAATGTCAAAAAGCTATAACTGCATTTGTGTACTAAATTTATTAGCACAAATAAAATCAGTAATTTCTACATACATTAAACAAAAAACAATGAACCATGTACAATTTATAAAAGTGTATGTATGTAGAATTTCTATGAAAGAGCAGGATCTATTGTCAGGCATCTAATTTTTAGATTTTATAAGCTGGGAACATAATTTCCTGCTAGCTAAGCTACCTAGTGAGCGTGCACTCCAAAGCGGTGTCCGTAAGATGGTTTGTTTGAGAGAAAAACGGATTAAAAAGTTAGTGAGGACCATTCCCAAATCTCAGTATCATTCATAAAATGAAAAAATTCCTTCTTGAAATTCTGATTGAAAAGCTTCAACAGTGACACCTGGACGGGCTCCTACTGTCCTCCTTGTATAGTAATACAATATTGACATTGCGTTGGTCCAATGACCATTTCAAAATAGTAGTAGCTAGCTAATTGCGTTAGCCAACACAACAGTTAGCTTGTTGTAGCAGCTCTGGGACTGTTAGCTATCATTAGCCAAGCTAATGGCGAGAATGGACCCACAGTGGGACTACAGTGGTGCGCAACTGCCCACTCACCCGGGACTGTATCCCAGTATGGGTGACAGACAGCTGCATGGCATAGAGGATGTTCAGGCAAGTCAAAGATCACAGCTGAGATTTAGAATGGGTATATGCAGGGTGAAAAATTAACTCTTTTGTCCACCGGCCAAATGGCTAGTGGCCAGCGCAATTTCCCATAGACTGGAGTGAGAACAGAGACGTTTCAGAAAGCTGTTGTCACGTAGAGATCTTCTTCTTAATAAAACATCTTTGGTGAGACCTTTCGAGTCTTTTGGCCAATCAGAATCAAGATAACAGCATCGTCTTCTTTTCCACGGATGTATAAAGTAAACTTTTCGCGGTACTACTACAATATACACTAGTTTTGAGGTAAGTCTCGTTTGTTGCCAACGACCTATGTCCGTCATTGTAATTTACGAGGGAAATGAAAACGTAAGGAAGAACCGGNGATTTTAATGTCCGTCATTGTCGTAATTTACGAGGGAAATTAAAACGAAAATGTAAGGAAACACCGGCTCTGGCGGATCATTTAGCCTTGACGGATGCAGTTGGGGTTAGCCTCAACAAACTTTTATGATCATGAAAGAGGAGGCCATGAAGCCAGCTGATAATATTCGGCAGGAACAAGAGACGAGGCCCAGCGACAAAATAAGGTGCTCAGAGTCAGAGAGAGAAGGCTGGAGTTTGGCTGCTGCAGAGGGTGGAAGTGGTAGAGGAGGAAACTGGGGCAAGAAAGAGGCACATTACTAAGCAGCGAAAACGAGCACTTGAAAGACTTGTACAGGCCAAAAGACTGAAGAAATAAACTAAATTAATTTATTTTCTTCTNTAAGGAAGCACCGGCTCTGGCGGATCATTTAACCTTGACGGATGCAGTTGGGGTTAGCCTCAACAAACTTTTATGATCATGAAAAAGGAGGCCATGAAGCCAGCTGATAATATTCGGCAGGAACAAGAGACAAAGAGTCAGAGAGAGAAGGATGGAGTTTGACTGCCAGCCATCTACAAGTGCTGCAGAGAAAAGGGTGGAAGTGGTAGAGGAGGAAACTGGGGCAAGAAAGAGGCACATTGCTAAGCAGCAAAAACGAGCACTTGAAAGACAGGCCAAAAGACTGAAAAAATAAACTAAATGTATTTTCTTCCCAGAGTGCACCAGAATGCTTCGTTTACATGTTAAAATCACAAAAAATTCTTCTGAGGGACGATGCCCCCAGACCCCCCCTACAGGGGGTGAGTTTACAAACATGTCACCTTTTTCACCTCTTGGGAGTTTGCAGGTCTGTACATTGCACGAATGTCTGTGTGTGTATGTGTATATTGGTGTGTGTATGTGTGCACTATGTATTAAGTACTTATGTCTTGTGATAATCTTTTTGCTGAATTATGTTTGTTGTAAAAAACTTTGGCACAAACTTGGTTTGTTTTTAAAGCGCTCTGTAAATAAATTTGACCTTGACCATGACCTATTATACCTATTACTGCGGCTGCTGCTACTGCTACTCAGAGAGCACCATTGTGAGCATTATATACAAGTTTTGGAGGAAGCAAGAAATTGGCACCTGGTGTTAATTGTCTGATTACTGACAATTCATTATTTTAGTGTTGGTCACTTGTAACAGTACTTTACAGCAGGATGCAGTGCCATACAGCCACTTAGCTGGCACACGATTTTGACTCTAAATGTGTATTTTAATTCAATCTTGTCTACAACATGATGAAAAAAAGCTTAATATTGATGAATGAAATATTTATTTTTTTATCCATCTGGATTTTTTATACATCCGTGTTTGATGTAAGGTGTGTACTTCAACTAGATTATTTTTAATCCATCTGATCATCATCACACATATCTAGACATTTCCATGTGCATTATAACAATGTATTTATAATCTCCCCAGGTCAATCAGCTGACCTTTGACCCAAATATGAATTGTGTCATAAAGAGTTCCAGAATGTTGATTCCAGTGACTCAACAATGAGATTCTTTCTGCAGACTCCACACACTCTCCAACCTGAACACACTCTGTTCACTTGTGTCTGGAGGATCAACTGTGTTTGAGTACTCTTGAGTAGTTCGTTGAACTGAGAAATCGTTGTGAAAATTTCATTGTCGCTTTGACCGTTGAACCTGTTCTGTATTTTGATATACAGCAACCAAATATCCATGGAGTTTACTGAAGGAAGCAGAGGCATCTACAGACCCATCAGGGTATGTGAGAGTGTTTTTTATTTTTACTGGAGTTAGACTGTAAACATGTTCAGATGGAGTTAAACCTCTGAATAACAACCTAATGAGCAACATTNTATTTTTTTATCCATCTGGATTTTTTATACATCCATGTTTGATGTAAGGTGTGTACTTCAACTAGATTATTTTTGATCCATCTGGTCAACCAGCTGACCTGTGACCCAAATATCAATTGTGTCATAAAGAGTTCCAGAATGTTGATTCCAGTGTCTCAACAATGAGATTCTCTCTGCAGACTCCACACACTCTCCAACCTGAACACACTCTGTTCACTTGTGTGTGTAGGATCACCTGTGTTTGAGTACTCCTGAGTCGTTCGTTGAACTGAGAAATCGTTGTGAAAATTCCATTGTCGCTTTGACCATTGAACCTGTTCTGTATTTTGATGTACAGCAACCAAATATCCATGGAGTTTACTGAAGGAAGCAGAGGCATCTACAGACCCATCAGGGTATGTGAGAGTGTTTTTTTACTGGAGTTAGACTGTAAACATGTTCAGATGGAGTTAAGCCTCTGAATAACAACCTAATGAGCAACATTATCTTATGTCCTTCACAGGTGTTGTTTGACACCCATATATGAGCGGGCTCTGCAGACCTGCTGGCACACGGGCTCTTACAAGTCTCAGGTAAGACCCCCTATAGTTTTCATGTCTACACCAACAGTAAAGCAGCAGGTAAAGTCTCA
>LKNJ01004454.1:739-31737 GCA_002120245.1 Maccullochella peelii
CCTCTTAATCCCGTAAATGTTTTTACAAGTTGGTCTGTCACTGAGAGTGCTGGACACTGCACTGTTTACATTAGGCTAGCCATGCTAGCTAGCGGCACTGAATGCGCATGGTCGTCTATCACAATGAAAGTGCTCTCATAAACATACTAATTAGGCTGTGCTTTATTGTTATTTGGCCCACAGATCGTTAAGTTAGTGTAAACCAACAGATTAACCTCTGATTAGGTTGGCTAATACTGTGTCATCACTGCGCCACATTTATCATTGCACCGAACACAACATTTGTCATGGGGTCAGTCACCTGTAGCAGCAAAGAACTGCTCATTAATCATGTTAATATCCCAAATTAAAATTTGGTAGTGTATGTTCATGAATCCAGCTGTGACGTTTCATACATCTGTATCCTTCTTACCTCACTGTATTTCAGTAAGGCAAGGACTAACAACAACTTATTGATCAAATTTAGCCAAATATGATCATCAGCATTTAAAAGGTTAATGCTGAAACAAAAACAGTGTTTTGATGGGCTAACTGTCACTTCAATATCTCTTAGTTTACACAGCAGTAGCCTCTTGGTTTGTACTAAACACTGAAAACTGTTGGATGCACTCATATTACGTTATACATTTTCTATTATTCAGTTGCTGCCAACCTCTTGCTGCCTTTAGGAGACACCAAACTGCAATGTTGTCCTGTTGTTGTACCTTTAACTGTATTTAGAATGCACATATACAGGTCATTGAGTGTTTTACAGAGCAAAAGAGAGGAGCAACAGCAACTGAGACAAAATGTGCATCTGCATTGCACTTCTGCATAGCAATTGTGTGAGGGCATAAATTCAGGTCTACATGATCCAAGAACAGTAGAGACACATACTGTAGTGGGAACTGAAGCAGCAGGGAAGATAAGATGGGAAGAAAAAATGGTGGTACATTGGGACTTTCAGGTAGATACTAGACTATATTAAGTGCATGGGATTTCAGTCTGGACAAAATGAGACAACAAGCTGGTGGTACAGTAGGACTCCAGCTGCCTCCAGCTGAGGCATGACAAGCAGTCCTGGATCCTGTGAGCTGACAGCATGGGTTTATAGGGAACTACTAAATCTGTTATGTATTATGGGTAATATAGGTAATATAATTTCTCTCTCTCAATGCTGGAAGTCCGACTTTTTACTCAATATGTTCCAGGTAAGACGCGAGTGAAAGAAAAACAAAAATCAGAGAAATGTGTCTATTTCAGCTTTGAAGACATTGAATGTGTTTACATACCTAGAAAATAATGCATTTCAATGTAATCATCATAACCTATCAAAGGATACATGATGGATAGATTATGAGTGGATAGATTTCTGACAAACAGAAAGGAAATACAGTATCTGCCTGAGTTGGGCATTATTCTAAGGGGAAAATATGCTGTTTGGGACATTGCCCTTAAATGAAAGGTTGTGTGAATGGAGAAGTCTGGATCTAATATAACAAACAAAGACTTTTAACCGCAAACAGTGAAACTGAGTAAGAGATAAAATACTGTGAATCAAGTCTTTACAGTGCTACCATGACTTCTTCTGCATTTAGGAGACTTTAATCACACAATCAACCCTTCTTTGGAAAATGATCTATTGTCTCCTCAATTTGTACACAACTTGCAGATTTTGCAGACAATATGGAATGTAGAACTCGACCAAGTGGCTAATGACATTTTATTGATATGGGGAGAGCAGCCTACTGTTACGCATTAAGCGACAGAAAACTAAAAATCTTTCATCATTTGCAAATATTTAGGAGTAAGCTGTGTTGGCTGCCCCCCCCGGCCTTCTTTTCCTGAATTTGAAGGATCCAACGGCTGTATCCTTCGCGGCCCAACCTATACCAAGATTCATTGTACGCAAGAGAATATGGTGTCAGCAAACGTACTGGCAACAGCAGTACGAGCAGGATTACACTTTTTAATGTAAGTATTGGGTTTCAACTCACTCGAATAGCTAACGATACAAATGTTAAAAAACCAAGGGGCCTTAAAAACCTCAGACCTCAACTGCAGCTGTCAAGGTTGCTAGGTGACAGGAGCAGCGCTTTGTGACGCTGGTGACGCAAATGGGAAATCCTCTGTAGACCAGACGGTCTCATTTGACAACGCTCGGTTCGGCCTTCTCTGTCTATGAAGGCCATGCCTTCTATGAAGGCCACGCGTCCTTAGAAGGATGCGGCCCCTGAATTGAAACACAGCAATTGTTCTCAGTGCTGTAAAACACGTTGGCTACAGGACAGTGAATTTATTGTTTCCACTTTTTCCCTCTTGCATATCTCACAACAATGTTCAAAGTCACCATCCACATTTGTGCATTTTACATTTAATCAATTTTGAAAAGTCTAACATTGTGGTGTATTCACGTTATTTTAGAAGCTCAGACATTTGAGAGCTGCTTAACAGCAAGCTCTTTGATGCAAGTAGTTCCCACATTTATATTATCCTTTTACAACATCTACCTTTGCCTATAGTTTGTCTTTGGGTTAACGTTGCTAGAAATGTTTTGGCTACCTGTGCTGCTACTGATGCTGCCCTGTTGATGGACTGTATCGATCAGCCAGATTAGTGTCTGACTGACTGGCTGTCTAACTTATCAACAGGCTACAGTGCCCGGGCCACACCGCCTACCTGAGCGGGGCGTAGAGGCTACCTCGCAGAACTGCTGCACCTCTCACACGTGTGGTGTCCACACAGACAACGCTGCTCCTACCAGCCCTATGTTTCTACATTGAGTTTGCCTGTGATAATGGCCATCAATAACAGAATGTTTAATTTAATTTCATTATAAATTTCCTTTATATTTAGTTTGGACCTGAAAAGGTTAAGATGCTCGTGCTCAATTGTAACTGGGGAGTTTCATGTCCGTGACATATTGTACAGACATTGAAACTGAAAGGTGTAATTTTACAGGTTTGATGTCAATATGACTATCAACAGATCATTTTCACTGTCTATTTTTGCAGACAACTGCTCACGTCACGCAGAAAAAAATATCTCTAAATGAGCGGCACTGCAGACGCGTGTCTCACTGGCTGCTCTAACTTGTTAACATGGGCACCAAAAAAAAAGCAAGAGGTTCTGCGACACACATAAGTCGCTCAGGTACGCGGTGTGGCCCAGAAGTTACACGATTTACAGGAATAGTCAGTGAGAAATAAAGGAACACTTAAAACGGACACCATTAAGTATGTTAGAAGATTAATTATCAAATGTTAATGGTGACAGAGTGTGGGATCCCACAAAATAGTTGCTGGTCTTAATATGGAGGATACAAACTAAGCCCTGTTGCTGTCCATTTTACTGTGTCACTCTTAAGACCACAAGGGCTTTAGTCGGGGTTGATGTCTGCTTGAGAAGTTCCAGGATCTGAACAATCAGAACATAACTTCAAGACAATTTTCTCTGACTCTATGATTATGTGCACATACTGCACAATGCTGGATAAAATAAAAGCATTTCAGTTATGTTCTCATGATTTATGTGAACCATTATCAAGCTCACATCTTCCTTCCTCTAAACAATGAAATCCAAAAATCTATAGACAGATTATGCTAAATCCAGAGGATGGTTTGGTGATTACAGTAACGACTTGAAAATAGCACATAATGACAGACGTAGTGGAACAACATGCAGCAGGAAAAAAGCTTGAGGGTAGAAATCTCTCCGGGGACAAAGTATTGCTGACATCACACCACTAATGCTTTTTAAGGACATCTTTATTATCCATCATTGGCATTCACTTAGAGAGATCAGCGGGAAAAAATCCAGGTGGGTTAAAGGCCTTCAATTTCATCTTCGACAGCGGATTATGATTTTATCAAATTTAAGAGTTTGTGCAAGCAGGTGTGCATGCTGTGTGTAAGTGCATTCACAGGTACGTATACTGTAGCTCAGTGTAAATCAGTGTGTTTGTGTGTGTGTGTGAGTGTGTGTGTATACGGAGGTAAACTCCGGAGCCGAGTAGATCTTTGCGTGAGTGTCTATAATTGGCGGCAGAGGAAGAATCTGTGAGCTGACATCTGCAGTTGATTTTTGGTGATAATAAATCAGGTTTCTTTCTCCGCTGGTGTGCTTCCACACAGCTCTCACTCTCTCTCGTCTGTGTTTCTCGATGTATTACACACGCTCTCTCTCTCCCTCTCTTCCTCTCTCCTTCTCATTTTGTCAAGCCTGTGGAAACCCAAGGACTAGCTGTACATAGTTCCTGCAAAACTTTGGACTCCGCCTCGCTTTTTGGGTGGTCACACAAGTTGAGTTGTGAAAGCTCCTTCCTGGCCAAAGCTGTAGTGGGAGAAAAAGGGAAGGAGTGTAAAAAGGAGAGACCTGCTTTGTGATTATCAGCGAGTGGAGGTGGATGGAGACAACGAGGTGTGAACAGGCCGCAGCTGAGGGGAACATAGTCTGGCAAAACCTAAAACTGCCTGTGTGGAGCCCAATTTTTGCACCCATCTCTACCATACATGGTTGAGTTAATAGTAAAGGTTTGCCACTGAGCCATTTTTCTCCACATCAATTTCCTGTCTAGCCACAGCCTCGACACCAGATTTAGGGCTCAGTGACGGCTGTTTTGATTATCCTTCTTCTTGTTACATTAAACATGATCTGGAGTCAGACGGAGTGAAAAAATAAGGGAAAAACCTTTTGGAGCACAGTTGGAGGTGACCAGGGTTGTGAGGGTTACTTTCAAAACATATTCCACTGATGATTACAGAATTCATGCTCCAAAACCTAATCTGTATTCCAAAAGATTACCAAAGGTAAATATTGTAAACATTTTTGATTACAGTGTTTTTCATTTAACGTCATTTAAGTCACTAAATAAAACAATTCAAGATTATGTTTCCTTAAAATGTTTGTCATATTCAACTGTGTTTTGTGTAAATGTGGCACAAGTGAAAAGGGAACATATTATGTTTGCTTTGGGAGGAAAAAAGGCCAACTGATCCTGAATATTGCCACTGCTATAGTCGATGTGGTACACCATGCCTCATTCAAGGCCTTACATGTAAAGAAAATTGGTTAGTATCATTCAGTTTTATTTGCACATGAAGAGAAGAAACAAGTGCTGAAAACTCAACTCAAGAAAATTCATTTTATAGTAAAATATTAACTAGATTTTTTTGTTTGTTTTGTAGCTAAGTGCTAAGAGCACCTTGATATACATACATATACTCTAATGCAGTGATTCCCAAGCAGGGGTACTTGTATCCCAAGGGACACGTGGAAAGTTGCAAAGCTCAGCTAATTTTAAAATTTAGAAATTGTGATTTGATATTACATATCCACATAGTTGTGTTTAGGAGAAAAATCAACACACAAGTAAGATAACAAATTTGTGAGATGCTGATCTTTATAGTTAGTCGTCACAATAACTTACCAACTATAGTAGTCTGACTGCACAGGACATGCCTCAGTTTCCCACCAACCCGAGTCAATTGTAAGTTGATTAAGACAGCAGAAAGACTAGTTGGAAATAAGACAAAATGCTAAAAGTAAAGATAATGTAAATGGTTGAAACAACCAGTTCCTGTCACTCCAAATGGCAGTAGTACAAATGCAAACTTAGCCAGAACTACTAAAAAATACCATTAAACAAAACCATAAAGCCATACCTTCTATCAAAGAGGTATGATAAAGGGGTACTTAGGACCATCTGATAGGGGTGTGGGGGTACATCGGGAAAAAAAAAGGTTGGGAACCACTGCTCTAGTGGATAGCATACTGGTGCTTAATTTCAAGGTCACACAGGACGGAATATTTTAATAGTGGAGCCCTGGTGGACGCTAATGTTAACTTGGAAATCAGGATAAAAAGAAGTCAACACAGTTATTCTGCATTGTAAACTTTTTGAGAATTAATGACCTAAAAAGGAGACTTGAAATACAAGACCCACTGGACAGGTAGGTTTAACGGCAACTTAACCAAAGCAGCCAATTTTACCTAGCTAATGCACAATATACTATTGTTTTTTTTGACACATTTTATCATAAATGTGACAGTAGAATGCCACTGCAGATGTAAATTCTGGCCAAGGTACCAAATAGAGCTTTAGTGTACAGGTCAAAGTTTTTAGCTGTCTGGTGACTGTTGCCTCAAAGCTTTCTGTATGTGTCTGTGTAATCCACACAGAAGAGTGATAGAACAGCTACTAAAACAGAGTAAAATAGTCGTCGCGTGGCTTCAAGCTGACTATTATTCCCTTTCTCTCTCAACACAAGGACACTGATACATGTGTGACATGGGGAAAGATCCAATGATGAACTACCAAACACACACACCATGCATACCTCAATACTGGCTATGGAACAAAACCTGTGTCTGAGGGACTGGAGTATGAATATGGATGTGTCTGTATGTGTGTCTGCATTTGAACAGTGTGCATGTGTGAATGTAAAACAGTGCTAAGCCAAGGGATGGGCAGACAGGGCTTGAGGTAATCTCTCAAGACAGAGGGAAAAAGCAGAGCTAACAAGATTGGGAAAAAAGGGCAACAACAACACAACATTCCTCCAGCACACTGAGACTACAAAGTTTCCTTGGATCATTTCCATGACAGCAGTTTTACACATATAACTTCCTTCCTCAGGGTAGCCAAGGCCAGAGAGGTGAAATGATCAGGCTTTAAACCTGGCTGATCTCTAACAGGGAAGGGAAGAGCATTTCGTATACATTGAAATATTTACAGCTGAAACAAGATGGGGCAGGAACACTAACCCTCTCAATACTCGGTGAAGCTAGTAATAAAATACACTGCGAGATACTATGTCTTAGAAAAAAACCCTGTGTCTTTGGGAGTCAATTGTTACTACTTTCACATTTAATAAATAAACTTTCAGAAGGGGGGGAGTGGGTGGGGGGTTCCATGGAGTATAGGTCAAGGCATTTGTATAAAAAAAACAAAACACGAAATATATTTTCTAAAATTGTACTTTTTCATTTACTTTTTATTAGCTTATAATATGTAGAATTTGCTACAAAAGGCACATTTTTTTATTTCATAATAACTAGAAAGTAAAATTAGAGGTACAATAGCTGATTGATCTGCAATCAGACCCCAGCTGATCTTCAGGAAGATCACTAATTAACTGAACACTAATTAACAGAAAGAAAGTCCCCACTCAGTGTCTACGCAATGGGTCTATAATTGAGTCTAACTGTATAGCATGTTGTTGTATTTGTGCATCCAATCATCTTTTCTTCACAACCAAAAAGCAGCATCCTTCCCTCAGGCAAATGTAAACATTGGGCTTCAGCCTGTCAACACTGTTGTGTGTTTAGACATCTGTTGCAACCACAACTTTGCACTGATCGTCAGTATCATGTGGCTGTAGTCTGGAGTTACATCCGCACTCCCAAATACATGTTGTCTATTACCACATTTGGATCTAATTCTAAGGAGTGTTTAGCGGTTGCGGTGGTGAAAGACCTATCCTCCCTTGTTGTTATGAAATTTGTAAGAGATGGTTAGCATCAGAGCATGCATGTGGTGTAGTGTTGCAGAATTATTCATGTGTGCTCTGAATGATAAAAGGATAGACGTTGAACTGACAAGAATACACATAATTTATCATCCCATATCATACACTGAAGTTGTAAATTGTTCTGTGACACTGCTGTTATGTTAAACACACATTCAGCACTGAAATAAATCAGACTATGAGAACTGACTATGGATTCCACGAGAGGAAACTCCTTTTAAAGAATTTTGTGTACGTATTTGGCTAAACAATTCAATTTACAATCTGTCCAAGTCCAATCTGTAAAAGTGTGATTGCATGCTTTAGGACAGTTTTCTAAAAATCCAGCAGTGCCATTTTTCAAAGAAGAACATCATTTAAGTATGTTTTTCCTCCATTACTGGAGATGGTGCTCATTAACATATACTAGCTGGACCACAAACCTCATCCCCTACCTATAGCTTATTGAGTCTCTCATAAGAAGAGAAATATATGACCTGGTCCAGTGTACCATTAAAGTATATGAAGCATTACCCATGCTGCACATAGGGGCCAAGCCACAGTTTTATTGCAGGTTTACAGCTCGCTGGTGGAATAACAGCGGCTTGTTTCCTTAGGTGGAAGATGGGAAAAGAGAAGGGAGTGGAGCATGTGTGCATGCCTATTAGGACCAGGTGTACCGTAGGAGGCTGAACAGAATACCAGGTAGCTAAAAGTAGCAGTCTAAAAGTAAGTCAGTTCAACATTAAGATCAAGATGATGATGTCGCAAAAGACTATTGTACAGAGTCACGTGAGCTATATTGCTAATGCTCTTTGGGACCTGCCACAAATCCAACAGTATATCCATACATAGTACTATAACTGGTGACAACAGAAACACAACAGACCCTACATTGATAGTAGGATGATGATCAAATAAAATCAAACCTCTGTCTAAACAGTCCAGTAGTCCCAGCCTGTATCCTGCCGACAAGCTCCACCAATTACAACCTCAGCAAACTATTTCAACATGATGCCTAAACTTAAAATCTCCGACCTTGGCTAGCTTTGTGCATTCTATCAGCTACCAACTGTTAGGCAAAGAAGAGACTCATGAATGGAACCATTTTGCCGGTTATGTAACAAAACTATAACTTTTTGCACTAAACCATAGTGGTGGTAGTAGCCTGGTAAAAGTCCTCCAACATAAACGACAGAATAGGTCGTTTGCCAATGCCAAAATGATAAAATTAGTACGTTAGTAAGTTAAGTTTAGTAACTAACGTAACTTACGTACTTAAGTTAAAATAAGTCAAGGTTGACTTTTGGTTTGACACGGACCATGAACAGCGGTCTCCTGGTTGAAAAGTCCTGCGTTGTTTGACCCATCCATCCACTCTGACCTCCTAACACGGACTTCCTGACATAATTACTATGGCCACTAGAGGTCGGCGTAAATACAAATGTAAATATGGGTTGTAATAAACTGCTGCACAGACGACCTACATGGCCGTATTTTTGGAGAGGACAGTCTCAGTAGTAGTAGTATATTAGTGGTTTTACTACTAACAATAATGATAATTTTACTCATAGTGGAACATTAAGACATACAATTAACATAATTGGTGCTAGAATTCTGTTGCAAATTAACAACAAACATCACAAATTGCATCACAGTTTTTACAGAAAAAACACTGCAAATTCAACTCCACAAGATTCTAGTTTGACTGAAGAATAACCTTGAACCATTTTTCTATTTTGAGGTAATTGGTATAATATGTACATATGCATTCAGTGTGTGATAAAATGTTCCATAAACACCAGAATAATTAGTAATTGCTTACCTCTTCTGCGTAGATGCTGTAAAAAGTTATATTAAAGTTATGTGGGAAGTTATATTCATTGGATACAGTTGTCGCACTATTTGTGAGGACTGTAAAGGATACATTGCTATGTAAAAGTGTCTTAATATTAACCTGTTACCACAATAATGGAAAACACCAGACAGACACTTTCTAAGTTAACTCAGACATGTGAAAATTGACCCTGTGTCAAACCCTGTGTATTGCTCAAGGGTGAATTTCACTGCTCATACAGTAAGTAATCATATTAATCTCTCTAATGGCAATAGATCTCAAATAACCTGAGTAACTTGAAAAACAATACCTGTTAAAAGCTTTTTTATATCTATACAATGCTGGATTTGCAGCTTAATAGCACGATTGAGGTTGATAACCTATATAGAACTAAATCAATACTGGAGGGTAGCGTAGGGGATCAATTCCCTGAGAGGGAACTTTGCCATTGAACATGACACCAAGGGACGAGCGTGCCTAATCCATGTTTGAACTTTAAGTGAGCGTGGGCCTCTCTCTTCTTTACATGACCACTCCATTCCAACAGACCCTTCCAACACTGACAACAAGACATTGTTACTCAACGATCATATGCAAGAGTCAGTACCCATGTGTGAAATATAGGGACTGGACCAGTCTCTGTTCTATATCCAGTCATTCACCCAAATGACTACCAGTTCCCTGAGAAAAGCAAATTTTCCCTACGCTCTCCTAGTTCCAGGTGTTTTGGTCATTAGGGCCTCTGCCTATTAGAAGCGCCATGGTGCTTGCTTAACGGTTATAAGGCCAACCGTCGTGCTCGAATCACACCTCCACAGCTGTAAAGAGCAGTGGGGAGGGGTGGCAGCCGGGGAGGCATGCGCAAGGGGCGACCGTGCCCAAAACAGCCGCTTTGTTCTCTGGGGGCTCCGGTTACCCCCAGCTATCCCCACAGCCCGCGTGACATTCAATACTGCAACTGTAAATTTTACATTAAGCGTGTGAAATCACAGATGCACATGTCACAGCAGTGTCATAAAGTGAATTTACTTAGTTCGACTTCAGCACGCACCTTAACTCTTTAAGTCTCTGTAGGGGGCGGTTGGGGGGTGGGGATGGTGGACAAAATTACAGCAATTAATTGTTAAAAATGGCTCCCAAAAAGTGCATTATGTTGACATGTTCAGGGTGTACACCTGGTACTATTCAAATTATTAACAACAGCCCGCCATCATTATATTTTCTTGGTACTGCATATTAAAGAATAATTGATATTCAGGCTTGGCTTACAGCTTGTTTAAGGTTTAATGGTCTGTGAATGTGAGTAATAACTATGGGTGAAAACTAAGAGAGTGAGAATGACCTTTACAGTATACACAAATAGCACAGTAGAAGTGCAATGTGTATACACACAAACAAACACACACGGAGGAGTACAATTCAGGAACCGGATGCAGTAGACTGTAAAGTTTATGTGCTATGGTAAAAATGTAGGACTATCACATCCATGAGTTACAACCCTTTTTTCAGTCTAATAGCATTTTAAACATTCACAAAGGAGCTGCAAATCTGTGTGCTTATTGGTGATAGAGCCCAAGTCCACCTGTTCACTCTCAGATCATCCCATTCACTAAAAATACAAAGACAGGAATCCAGACAAGTCTCAGTCGTAAACAGCAACCAAGGGAGACCCATACATAATGTGGCTCCATGCTTGCGTTAAGCAACCATGACTTTGCAAGTGCCAGAATTATGCTTTGATTATGTCACCCATAACAGAATTTGGTCATCCACCACTCTGATATTTTTATACTTTTTTGGCTACCTTTTTAAAAATTGCATTTATACAGTATTAAGTCAGCAGCATCCAACATGTGGTCCACTACATTGTGATATTGTGTGTGAATCTGCATAGAGATTTGAGAAAAAACAAAAAAAAAAACATATGAGGCTCAATCCCATGCAACTACCCCACTTCCTATGCATAAAATGCTGAATATGACTAATTCATGCATTCCCTTAACCCCCACAGTTCATTTGGCAATGGCTCAATAAATTCTGCAGAGCACCCTGTGCTGCCTGCCCTGTAAGAGTATTCCCCTGCTCAAAGGGTAAGGGGGAGCCAACATTAAGACTGGTGACTTGTAAAATGAGCTGGGAAGTTTAATTGATCTAAAAGAATTTAATGTGGCGTAGTGAATCGCAGCAGACAGCATGGATTTATATCGCAACCCAGCAGAAACGAACATAATATTGCCAGGGTTTTACAGCAGAAGGGGGATTTTTTTTTTTTAATTGTGGCCACAAAAATGATTGACTTTGTGTTGAGTAAAACTGCAGTTCAATAACAGCCCTGAATGCACATTTTAATTCCCACTCTTGCATAAAAAGTTGTGGAAAGTCTATGTACTTTACTTCAGACCTAAATAAGTTTTTTTAGACAGATTAGATCTATAGAGTATTAATTAAAACCATCCCACTTGTAGAAGACTATATTTTTGGCACTGACCCATTTCACACATCACAAAGCAATATTCACGCCTGAGCTGTATCATTTTAAACTAAGCTCTTGTTCTCTCAAGTGTTAAGTCCATCCTGTATGGACGTCTATGAAAGCACAGGGAACTCTGCAATGTGTTAGAGATTTTGAATGTAAAACCAAGATTACCACACAGCCACAGGGAAATGGATTCAGCACAATCCCCACAGGATGTGTAGCGGCCAAGTCAAACAAGAGCGCTGATATTTACCAATATGTTCTGGATACCGTGGCCACACAGATATAGAGATGACCAACAAATAACAGATGGATGTTATTTCTATCATTCTGACTTTAAATATACAGTATGCAGTGCAACGCATGGTGTTTCATAGATACTTTAGTCCTAAGTGCCTTATAGAGTAATGAATGCATACATTTTTAAATGTTCAATGCTGTACTTGCTGAGCCTTATAGACAGAAATGTAGCAGAACATCAGATGGACAGGAGAGCATTATTTTTTAACAAGCTTCAGTTTGTCATTTTTTTGGGTCTACAGCTCCAACTACACAACGATCAAGATGGGACTCAAACCTATAGTATGTGTGCAGCATACAGTGGATTGATTAGTACTCTTACGTGACTATTACTTTTACTACTTTTCTAACTACTTTGCCAACTTGTACTCAAATGCTGATCATTTTTGTTGTTGTTCAAACACTTAGTGATCAATAATCATAATTCTTAAACTACTGAAAAATAAAGAAATCACCAATAAACATGATCATGAACCATCAAAACAAGCAAGGCCTGCTCTGCTGCCCTAAACTCTCAGTAGTACACCTGATTTGATGATGTTTTTGATGCAGCATGGATCCCAAATGCACTGCTTTGTGTTTTCTTTAACTGTCAGTAATCAGTTAGAAAGTATCACACTGGAGTGATCAGCTTTTCTGAAAGATTTCCCGTTTGTGATAAGTGGACAGGCACCAAATGTATCTCTGTGCCCTCAGTAGATGGTGCTTTTCCTCATTCTTTTGCACAGTGTGCATTATTTAGAAGTGACAAGCATTAAAATCCTAAGTAAATGCATGCTTAAAGACAGAATGTTGGATATTTTCGGCACTACTTGCTATATTTATTTTTTAAGGAGTGAACAATTTTAAGTCAGTTTTTGCACTTTGTAGTGAACTTTAATGCTGAAAACTGAAATGTTGTTTTCAGAGGTTGTGGGTCTACATATTAGAGGAAAACACCCTCTTATATTATGCAAAAGTTTGTTGTCCTAGTTTGAATAATTCTAATCGCTTGTGACTACTTACTTATAGTAGTGTAGGTACAGTTGAAAGCTACCTATTGAAGGCAGAGAAATGGTTTTGGTACCAATCCCCATCAAATATTGACTGTGGGGATCATTAGGCCAAACTCCCAAATAGTTGGTAAAGTCATTTTAACGCAGGTTTGTACTGGCTGAACCTGGTTTAAAACCAAACATTAATTAGGCTGAAAAATGGCTGATGTAAAATTTTAGCATGTAACTAAGCATAATCTGAAGCTCCACTAATACTCTTGTTGACTTAGCTTAGCCATCCTATCTGGGAAAAACCAGATAGACCACAGCTCTGCAAAACTTATTTACATTACGGTAAGGAGCACCGGATGAGGAAGATTGAGTCAGGGAAAATGTATGATGTATAATAAAAAACATGATTCTTCTCTAAGGAAAAAAATGTTCCACTGTGACTTCCCGTTGGAATGATTTTCAGACAGACACAAGCTCATGGGAGGAAACCAAGCACTCGTTAAACCTACCAGACCTGGCTCAGACCACACCTAGACCTGGCCATCCATCAGACTGACTGGACAGAATTTACAGTGTGACCTGATCGGTCATCATTTATTACTTTTACTGGTCCTAAGTGGAGGCAATCACCGGCTGGTGTTTGTGTAAGAGGAGACCTCCACCTGCGAGGGTCTCCCATTAACACAAACCTAACTTGGGGGGAGATATGTCATCTGTCGGCGTTCGTTTGGACTGGGCTTGGAGGTTGCCCCGACAGAATTCTGTGGGGGGATTTTTTTCTCCTTAAATGAGCTGTTGTGTATCTTTAATAAAAAAAGATGATGACTAATCTTGGTGTGTAATACTGCCCTTAAACAATTCCTCAGAACCATGACTTTTCTCATACAGGAAATGCTTTTCATGCGGTCATCTGGAACACTTTTAAAGACAAAGATGTGCAAGTGAATTACCATATCTTACCATTTAAATGGCAAACGGAGAATAATGGCCAGGAATTGCAGAACAAAAATCGACCATGTGTGCAAGACACTAGCTCTCAAACAGATCTTTCTTTAGTCTTATCTTCTTGATCAGTGAAAGATCTAAGGGAGAGGTCAAACTGCAAAACCACAGAATGGATGATGGTATAACTACTGGAGCCAGTAACACAGCTCCCCTGAAGCTACTGTCACCTCAGGGGGTATAGGTAGCTTGTGACTTTGAAGTGCCGCTGATATTGGCTACTGTTCAAGCTCATGACACGTCCTTTGGACGCTCCATTGAACTTGATCAGTCACTCAGCAAATAAATGTACAACCAAAGAGAGGGACAAAGAGAGGCAGATAAAGAGACCTAGAGGGAAGCAACCGTAAAATAACAATTCATGGGTGAGACACACCATGAAAAAGTTCACAGAAGGTCATGACCTTCTGGATACTTCCACAACATTTAGGCTGAACACAGCTCATGTTTGGGTCAGGGTGCTAATGTTCCAAATAGGGGAAGGAGACAAAGAGAAAACAGAGAAAGTGAGACCCAGTGCCAGGGCATCTGATGAAAATATGCTTGGCCCTGCACCACATCCCTGTTTGGATGCTCATCAATTAGCCAAATTTGATTCAATGCCACTAAGTGAAGTGCTCCAGCGTGTGCACCCCGACACTCTCGACTTAATAACATGGGGCTAATTCTGCATAATGGGCCTCGAGGGGATGTGTGAGGGGCTGTGGGGGTTGACAATTGGGCGAGAGAAAGAGAGTAATAGAAAAAGAGAATAGACAGAGTCCACCTGAGGCTCACCTTCACTTCCCTGTCTAATCACTACCACATGCTGATGAGAGGCACATGGGAAGTGCCTCCAAAAAATACACATTCTTTCTCATTCACCTCATTTCCCAGGTTTTGAAGGGTTTGGGATTTCCTAAAAACATTTTTACATCATTAAGTTACTCAGTGTATGTGCACAAAATCTGAGATGTAGCTGTAGCTAACATTTAATTTCAAAAGCTAATATTAACTGAAACAACTAATAAATTACATAGAATTCAGAAGTGGTAACTCTATTGTTGAAGTGGTATTGCTAATAATTGTATGGGAAGTAAATTCCTTTGGCTACATGCTGTCCCGGGCAGATTAAAACCACTAAAAGGCAGAAAAGTATCTCTCCCTGGCTCAGGCATAAAAAACCCTCACCAAAAGCAACCTTAACTGTCCCAGTGAAGGTGTAGGAACCCAAGCCACAACCTGGCATAACATAGCTGACAAATAAATAGCATGCCCTACCTCAACTCTCATCTAATTACAGGTATGGTTTACCAGATACGGCTTATTAGTGTTTCCTTAGCAAACTATAAAAACTAATGACACCATTTTGTAGTTGCCTTGGTTTTCTTGCACCTCCCTTTCTTTCCATGTTCTTGGACAGTGCAGATTATTTTTAGCCCTGACTGGTGAGAGTTAAACACTCACAGCCAAAGCTAACGTCTTTTCTCCCTGGGTCAGCATTTAACACCCTGCAGAGTTTTGCTTTGAGTTTTAAGACACTGCAGCTGCTTTGACTGAAACCTAGATGGAGCACATTTGTAATAAAATACCTGTATGTCTGCTGTGACAGTGTATCTTACATTTTAGAAAAAAATAATCAACCATACGTTTTGATGGTGAAATGACAAATTTAAAACAGATGATAAATTATTCTTTAATTAAGTCACCACCACAGTGTTTTCCATCCCAATCCTCTCATAACACACTTTGACACAGCAGTCTTCTGTGGAGAGTACTTCTAATTGACTTGCTCCCCCTAGTGCCAGGGGCTTTAACTTCAGTCAGAACTGTTTTAAATCTGCATTGCTGTTTCTGCACTTTTTTTGTCACAAGCCTGATTCTTTCAAACGTGCGCTTATCACAGGTCTGTATTTACGGTTATACAGATTAATACGCAGATTTTAGGCAAAGCTCCCCACTTTTTTTTTTCGACCATGTCATTTTGCAGGCCTTCCTACGTCCTAAATTTGAACTTTAGAACATTAAAGCCATGGCTGTACAGTGCCAAATGTATTTAAATACTGTGACACTTTGGCCAAACATAAAGACAAGGCCACTATGTGAGTGATCAGAGACCACAGGCTTGTACTTGGTTTCGCTGCCACAGGTCATAGTTAAGCTGCGTGTGAGTATCAGGGTGTCCAGACAGGCATGAATGACTTTAGTGTTGTCCTCAGGGCAGCCAGTGCTCTGACCTTCCTGAACACACTTCACAGACAGTGCAGCTGAATACTTTTGCGGGCATGTTTATTAACGTTCAGTTCTGCTTGGGTAGGAATGGACACAACACGATGGTATAAAATAAGACTTATAGGTCACCATATGATGAATTAGAGCAAAACTTGATTTTAAGGAATTTCTTTTCAAATGGTTATTATAAAAAAATAATGTGTTTTAGCATCACTTGTGTATGCCTTGAAAAGTAGGAAACACATGAATTTCTCATGCAATGTTCACAGATGAGCAAACCTATACCTGTGTGAGCACTGAAAAGCGGGTTTCAAAAATACATTAAGATTACTGAAACATCATCACTAAAAAATACAAGCAAGCAAAACTGTCACAGTCCTTTTGTCTAGAAAACCATGTGCATGTAGTCTTGCATCCATTATCAAACATTCGCCACCATCCATTAAAACATCTTGTTTGTTTACTTGTCTATGCAGAAGCCCACAGGTTGTCACCACCTTGTATACATTCCACCCATTCAGTGGTGTTTCAATATTCACAATGATGTAAAACATGCACATCTAATATATTATTTAGTCATATTCCCCAGTAATAAAACACATTTTTGATTCTCTCTGGTGTGATCCTGACATTGTATTTCCATTATTTTCTCTTTAAACATTAACCATGGCTTTGTTGGGGATGCATTCCATCTTCTTCTGCTTAAAGATTCTAATGGCCTGCTGGTCAGGACGGGCAGGCCGAAATGTTTAAACAGACCTGACAGAGGAAGAAGCAGTGGAAGGAATGTTTTGCCTAAAATCTGCTGAAAATTCAGTTTTTCCAGGTCTCTCTCTCTCTCACTACAGTAGTGCTATGACTGCAGTTTAAGGCTCGCTAGGTGCTGAGTGGGGACTTCTTCCCCACTCATGCCGATAATAACCTTGCATAACACACATACACTATACACACACACATGCAGTATGTATTGTGTGTTTACTAATCTACACTGTAAAATGAGCATCTCAAATACTTTGAAAGTAAAAGTAGGAATATTCATATTTTTTGTTAATGTTTCAGTATATACAATTGAGTACTTTTAATACCAATTAGGTTAAAGTATTAATATAAAATAGTGTATTTCACACAGGAGACAATAAAACACTAAACTTGGTTTCTAAAGAGTCATTTTGATTATGCTGTCTTGTAACTGACCACTAAAATATATTACAAAACATCATAGGCAGTCTTTCTAAAGAATTACTTCTTTGCAAAAGTTATATATTTCTAAAAAGCTAGAATTAGTGGACTAAGTCTGACCATTTAAAGCCACATACTGCACTTGATCTAATATGGAAAATAATAGAATGTCCATGATGTGACTACTTCAATGAATTCTGTGAAATAGATATTAGGTAGTAATTGGGGGCACAGAATAACGATTGTTTATTCCCCCCTGTATGGCATACATGCTCATTAGTCAAACAATTCTTTTAACTCTTAAAACTGAATTGAATAGTGTAGTCGTATTTTACTGTTTAATGCCTTAATGAATCCATAACTCATTGAACAATTAAACATCCCTTAATTTAGTTTGGCTGAATATTTGGAAACGGCTTGATCGAAAGTTATTTCAAAAGATGTGTTTTTTTTAATTGCTACACTTAATCCACAAGGACATCATATCAAAAGGGATTGATGAGCGAGGAATTGCTACATATATATTTATTTATTTTGATTAATGAGGCTTTTGAGAGACTTTAGAGCAACCAAGTGACTTACTGGCATATTTTTGAGCAACAGTAAAACAGACATTTCAGCTCCCTGAATTAAAAACATGTCACTAACTTAAACATAGTTTCGGAAAATGCTATTGATACTGTATGAGCAAAAATACTGAAGAGTGATTTCACAACATTTTTAGCTTAACACTTTATGGCGTCAGAATTTTATCGCCAAAGATATCCCATCCACTGTAAAACAATGTTACTTCCTGAATCACTTGAGTGAGGTAGACCATAAAAGTGTCAAGACCACCCTGCAGGTGGAAGAAAAGAGCCTTGTTATCCCAAAAGTTCCCATTCTGTTTCAGTGATTATAGAAGCCATGGGTCTCCTCCAGAAGCATTGGCTGTCCCCTCTTGCTGCTAGTAGGCTGATTGTCAAGCTGTTCGAAGCTTTTCTCACATGGTGTCCTGACTGAATCTGAATCAGACCCTGATTAGATCAAATTGCAGAGAGAAACCTGTGTACCCCTGTGTGCCCACCTGCATATCGCATTAGTGCCAGCAGTTAAATTGGACTTTTGGAGGCAGGGAAGCCCTGTCTTTGATTATACATTGACATCTATGGTATATTGAAATCTATGGGGTTTTGTATCTGCCTGTCATGAATAGAGGAGCTAAGACTTCAGGTGTCAGAACTTGGTTTCTGCTGGCTCGCCACCAATTTAATCCCAGCTGGCAGCAGAGAACAGTATTGAAGGATACGATGCAGCCACACAAACTGGAAACTCTAAATATTGCACAATTACGTCTTAGTCTTTTCTCTAGGCCTTGACCTTTGCTCAGTGACAAAGCAGTGGCCGCAGATTCCCCATTATGACATTCATGAATTATCAAAGGGACAGATGAGCTAATTTTACAGGCACTAAGGGGAGAGGGCAGCACCCTGACTGCCTGGTAAACATTACAAATGAGCGGCATGTGTCTCTGTCTCATCATTTATCTGTCAGACACACTCTCAGGGTGTCAGAGGTGGATAAGTGAATTTGTCCCCTCTCTATAATTATTTTATTATAAGTGCAGCTCATTATTAGTGAAGGAGACAGGAGGGTAATGAATGACACAAATAGACGTCCTCTACGGCTGACAGCTATGCCAGGATGAAGGAGCGTCTCCTTGTGGCAGAGACAGAGAGCAGAGGAGTGTGTGTGTAAGGGTGTGCATTTGTCTAGCAGATATTACTATACTTCTGGGTCTTCAATTCTATTCCAACCACAGTATACTGTAAAACTGCAATTACAAAGCAGCTGTATTGTAAAATGATCCAATTGTTGGTTATCTGAAGGTCTTTTTGGTAGACAAATGAGTATTTACGGTATAACACTGCATGTACAGTATACTGTATGTGTATGTATGTATACATGTGTGCAAATATGTATCCTGTACTTGTGTATCAGAATATGTGTGCATGTAAAAGGCAAAAGAAAGTGAGCCATAGGGAGAAACTGAAAAAAAAATAGACAGGAGTGGAGGAAAAAAGATGATGATCATTAGCTTTTGATGGATCTAATGACCGGGTGGATTTATGTAAAGCGGAGCTGGATAATGGGAAAGAGGCGAGAGGAAGGAGAAAATCATTTAGAAGAAGAGAGGAGGAGGGGGGAGTATATCAATGGCATGCTGAGGGGCTAACGACAAAAAGCTGAGAGGCATCATGACCAAAGATATAGATCAATAACTCCTCCATTATGTTATGAAGAACAGGGAGATGGGAAGAGGAGGGGTGGCAATGGAGGAATAATTTTCTTGATAAGTACAGGGGAGAAGAGCGTGTATGTGTATGGGGGTACTGACTGGGTCACATAAACAAGTGGCAGAATCTCTCCCCAGAGGACCAGCAGTGATGAGGCGCCACTGGAGTCTAGAGGGGTGAACGGCAGGACGCGCTCCAGCAGCATCTCTCTCTTGGCAGGTAAAAATAAAAGTCAACGGGAAAGGGCCTGGCGCACGGGTGCTGTCGTGATAGCTGTCATCCGTTACGGGTAAATTGAACTGTCAACCCCTCGGTGTCATTTCCATGGCTGGATGAGAGGCAGAGGCAGAGGCAGAGAGAATTATGGGGGTATTCACTAGGTGATCACAGTGTGCAGCAGGAATGTTCCGGCAAATTAACTCCCAACGGAGAGGGGGAACGATGTTAGTGCTGTCAGAGAGATAGAAGGATGGGAGGATAAACAAGAGGGCAAGAGAGAAAGTGTGCACCAGTATGTTTTGAAAACATATCCGCCCTGTTTTCTGTTATGGTGTTAAAACAGGTTTTGTCAGTGGATGCATTTGGTTCACGTTAGCACCCTGTGTGCAGCTAAAACATGGCAGTTCTACCAGCATGATTGCCAAAGGCGGGGTTGCTGTTTTTACAAAAAGTGGTGTAGCTCCAAAGTTGATTGCCTGTGATTTGAGATGTAACATTTAATCAGTTTCACTTAAAGTTGCATATACGCTGTCATTTCTGACACGCATGTGTGCACATCTATTATGGATTATTAGCCTACATGTGCACATACACACAGACATCCTCTTATAGGTGCAAAAAAACACAAAAAAACCATTCAAAAGTTAATGGCATAAAGCAGACTATACAAAATGTGGACCTACTTCTGCCTTCTTGTTTTTTCACTGTTAATCTGCATGAGTGTGCATATGCACCAGTGTTACTTTGTGCACTCAGTAGTACACACAGCTCCGCTGACTCTTTGCCCCCACCTCTCTATCATCTTGCTTAAATATTTATAAAGATTCCTATTATTGTATTAACTATTTATTGATTTATAATTTAAAAGATTTATACTGGGACCCTAGAAGTGAAAGGGAGAGTGTCTTTCCCCTACAAGAGGTAGACATCCATGGCCATTGTTTGTCTTTTAATGTTAAACCTGTGCCTGTTTGCCTCTTGACATTCAGAAGCATGGGGGAAATACACTCACAGAGAGACAGAAAAAATGAATAGGAAGGACAATCTGGCTCAATAATGGTGCTGGTTAGATGTTGTTGAGCTATGCTCCGTCTCCCTCTGGAGGAGGTCACGCGCTGGCAGTCCAGACAGAGCCTGACAATGAAAATGTATTGCCTTGCTCCATCTCTTATTGATTTACATCTTAAAACTCTTTGGCTGTAAAGTGCTCTTCTATAGGTCTTCAGCTCTCACCTCTGCTGTCAGTGGACCAAAATATAGACTGAGAGCAGAGGGTATGATGCATGTGTCGTGTGACCAACCCACTGGCATTTGGCAAATTCCATCTAAAGATCAGGGAAAAAGCATGAGGATATTAAATGCTTATTAAATGTCAGTTGTCACGCTGAATCAAAATCTCTAAGATGAAGGTTCAACTCATAACTGCAGCTGTAACAAAACCAGTTTATGACTGGGATTACATTATTGTTTGACATGAGGATGTATACAGTGCTGAAAAACAAACAAACAAGTTACTTGGCAAGTCAAGAGTCTGCTTGGTAGTGGCACAGAAGGAACAAAAAACAGTATTATAGTCAACACGAATACTGCAAGTGAGTAATTTGTTCTCTCATTAGGGAGGAGTGGGAGAACCTGCTAAAGCAGACAAGGGGCAGATTCATCATAATTCAAGGGCTCAATCAAAAGACAAGGGATGGAGGGAGGGTATAAAAGAACAAGTCTGTGGGGGTCAGCAGGAGGAAGGATGCTTGGGTCTAGGAGTGGTGGGCTAGGGTAGGAGGGGCGGAGCGGAAAGAAAGAAAGGTGTTGGGAGTGAAAAGCAGAGCACGCTTTTATGCAGTGCCCGGTGAGTGACAAGGAAACCATTAACGGAATAGCGCTGGCCAAAGGGATTAAGTCCACACATGCATGGCTATTATTCAAGCTAATTAAAGGCTCTTTTTTTCTGGGGGCCAGGTTTACCTCTACAACAAAGCCAGCAGAGAAAGAAGCAGGAAACAGCTTGGGCGATTTTGCTTAGCTGGCAAATCTTTAGCATACGTTGATCCAGAGGGGACAATGAATTGAACTATTTGGAGAACCTTGTATGGATTATAGTAAAATCTAATAAATGACAAGCTGTTTAAAAGGGCCTGTTCCAAAGGATTGATCATGATCTTTCATTCAATCCATTCACATACAAAATGTGTTCAGAACACTGAGATTTTCTTACCCCACTCCACACCAAATCAACTGTAACGCCTCTCTTGCTCTGCTGGGGGGTTTAAATTAATACAACATAAGTAACAGACTTCATGCAACACAGCATAGTGATGTGATGACTTAAGGTCTGTTGAATGTAAACATATTAAACCACATGTATTACCGAAGAAATAGCACTGTGGTTATACAGTATACTATACAGTATGGTGGATAATGTTTGATGATAATGACCATATTCAAATTGCAGCCTATAGAATAGAATGAACTGTCAAGTAATCCGTTGAGGTTTAATATATTGTAATAGTACAGTTCATAAACGTATTGTGGGAAGCAGACAATACCCACAAAAAAACCCCAGACATTTTTACTAAAGCCTGACCAATAAATTGTCCAGGCCAATATATCAGCCAATATTAGTTTATTGCAGATGTCAGCCAATGAGTAACAAAAAAACTATATTACAGAAATGCCAAAGATGTGTTTGAGGTAGTTTGAGGCACCATCACATAGTTTGTCCACCTGAGAGCACTAACAAGTTCATTTTTTAACAGTAAAATGTCTTGCTCAGCACATACCTTGGTCACAACAAATTCAAGGAATCCTCATCCAAAATGTGTGGTTATGTTACCGTATGTGTTTGAGTAAGAAAAAAGAAAAGACAGACATTAGCTGATATATCGTTTGTTATTTGTTAAACACTTGAATAATGATAGTTATCAGATTAAAAAAATCCAGCATCGGTCAGGCTCTCATTTTCACTATGAGTTATTAGTTAGAAATTATTGAATTGAGCCAACTTCCTAAACAGGTTGAGGGGCAGGGCCTATTGTCACACACCTGTCTCCCATGAAACCCTATAATCAGACACAACTTTCTGTATGGAAGGTGAGGTAGGTGTCAGCTGGTAGCTGGCATCAGCATTAGGAGCTGGAGGCAGCATGCTACAGGTGCAGCTAATTGAGTTAATAAAGAGCACAATAATGAGTAACTGGCCTTTGTGTGGTTAAGGAGAAGTAGTTTTAGGCTTAGGTTTTAGGCTTGATTGGATAGTGCAATCCAGGAAAGATTTGCCCCTTGAATTTTAAACTGATAGGAAAATAGAGGGAAGCAGGCAAGTAGATAGATATGGATGGAATATGAATGGACAGCAGCCAAGTGTAAAACACAGGAGAGGGAGTGATAAATGAAGAGTGAGCAGAGGAGAAAAGATTCACTTTGTATATTTCGACTTTATATTAAAGTGAAATTGTGTTTAGAGGGCCATATTAAGTAGGCTAACAATAGTGTTATTAAGAAGCATTATTAAAGAGGCATTCCATCGATTGTATATGTTTATTTACTTGTCATGAGGAGTACTACTCTGTGAAAACAGTTAAATCTGGAGGAGCTTTGAAAAAATAAGTTTATCTCAAACTGGGATTTGAGACTCCAAATTTATATCAGAAAGCCTGCGATACAAACTGCGGGTGTGGAGTTTAACTGAGTTGCACTGTGGGAAATGTAGGGTCCAGGGTTTCTCATACATGGTGTAATACTAGGACTTAAAGTCAGGATACCTTCACCTCTACTGCTTCAATTTTGATTAGTCTTTTATTTTCAAAAAACCTGTCTCTCAAGTCTCCTAATTTTATAGAAATGCAATACTAAATTGCTGGAGTCCCCTTAACTAAAGAAGTCTTTAAAGTTTTTTGGTTAGTTTTTTTATTTCAGTTTATTATGTTTTGTATTATTAGTTTATTCTTGATCATTTTATTAATAAAATGTTATGTATGTAATACACTGTTGCTTTCCTTTGACAGAACAACCAGTGTTTTGAAGGTAATCTTTCTGACATTTATCACAGTAGTAACTACGGACCCTGAATTCACAAGTCAGTCACTCGAGCACCACTATAGGCTCGGCCATGAATGGCCCGTGAGACACAGCCTGCTACTCACCAACAGTGGATGTATAACAGTGGGATCAGCAGAGGTTCTGTCCCTAGTGGCTGTAAATGGCTGCCAAGTATCTTTGCTGGGGGGATTTCACCTTAACAGCTCCTTGGAGACCACTGAGGGCCTGCTGGCCTCTCAACAAGCAGGAGCTTTACCGATGCAGACAGCCCTGTGCACAGAGGGAGGGATGTGGGGAGAAAGGGAGGGAGTGAGCGGGGGACATCACTTTACTGGTTTTACACCCACGCACACGCCACAGTGGATCAGTCAGCTGGGATTGCACCTGACACTTGACATGCAGCCAACAAAGCAGACAAGCATGGAGGGATGAGAGTGAGCGTGAGTGAGAGGAGGAGAAGGAGAACAGCAAAGAGAAAGGGAGTGGATGTTAGAGCTCAGTGAATGACGGGTGTTGGTGGGAAGAGGCGGGTGTAATGGAGTGTGAAGTGGAAGACCCCGGGAGACAGCGGGAGAGACCATTTGCCTGTCAGCAGAGCCCAGACTCTCACTCACTCTCTCTCTCTCTCTCTCTCACGCACACACCTCAGGTCGGGAGAGATAAATTAACGAGAGAATCCCCGTTCATCTCCTTAACTAGCTGATGCTTGTTAGAAATAGGCTGCCAGTCACAAAATTGCAACACCTGAACAATAGTTAACGCAAGATGAGCGATAGAAGTAATTAAGAGAGGAATAAGAAAACATCCTGCTGGAATTTGGATTAGATTGAAATCAAATTATGAGACGAGCCTGTGTTACTCCACTGTATCCGTAAAAGGAATGATCAATTTGCTGATATCTGTAAATGGCTTCCAGCATTACATTATGTAAATAGCTGGTCAGTTTTTCCTCATCTATTCTTGGCATATATGACTTTCTTAGGTATTCCATGAACTCATTTCTCAGGAATATGAATTGGATGCTTTGAAAAACTTACTGCTACATTGCATCACGTAAGGCATTGTAGGGTACAGGCCCTTCACGTATATAGCTACTACAAATTTTACATTTGTAGTAATTTATTTATTGTATTGCTATGTATTACCCTGTATTGCTATGTTCTTATGATGCTGCATGGTGATATAATGGGTCAATATAATATAAACAGTAGCAAGCCAACAGGTAAAATCCCAAATAGTGCAAATAATGTCATTAAAATTACAGCAATTATTGCCTGACCTAATATCACAATATGCTTTTGACAGAAGCATTGTCATCAATACTGTCATGATGACCAATAAATAAATATAAAAACTGCTGTCCTGGTGATACTATTTCTTGTGTTGGTGTAAGAACAGTAGTTTACTGCTGAGCCAGATATCCACAAATAGAGGGGAGACATGCAATAATTCCCTCATCTGCCCTGTTCAACCATCCATCCATCCATCCATACATGGCTTCTTCTGAGGGCTCTGTTTTTGTTGCCTAATTGCATCTCTTTACCTTCTGTTTGGTCTCTTTATCTGTCTATCTGCTGATTTTCTCTCTCACTGGTCGTGATAAAACACAGTAACATGGGAGGGGAACCAAACTGCTTCTTAATTTTCCCTGACAGCCTCCTTTAAACACACGGGCCCAAATCCACACTTTAATTGAAAGCACATTCCTATTCCAAACAAATTAAGCACAATTAAGGCCCCTGAGTTATGAGTATCTATCACTGTGCGATGTTTTTGTAAAAATCACTGTGCTCTAGATCAAAGTCTCTCGACCCCTCAGCTTAATTGCCTCATTAAGAGCTCCCTTCTTTGTGCTACAGGCTTCATAAATACAGGGTCTGTTCGTTTCATTTGGGAATTATACTAAAAGACGCCCCTTAAACTAATCGCTTCCACGTTTTCAATAAAAGTTCATCTGTTTTTAGGTAGAGAACAGAATGAGATTTTCCTCCATTTATAGAGCATAATTTGCGAGGCCCTTATAGCTCAGGGTGTGATATATCATTGTGTCTGTGACGAGGCACAAACATGTAACCATGTTTAGCTACTTTATAGCACGTGTTAAAAAGGCTTCCATAACATTTCAAAAGTATGGTTGAACTAAAAAAAAAAAAAAAATGCAAGAGCTCAGAGTCCTTGATACATTGGCTTTAGAGTCTTAGGTGTGGCATTTGACACATCATAGCAGGTGACAGGAAGAAGGTGTCACCACCAGGAACTAGCAAATCACATGACAGGAAGATGATTGTGTGCAGCTGAAACGGTTCCCTCCTCCAATAACCTCCCTCCTTCTCCTCATCATCACAAAATGCCATCCGAGCATGGCTGGCTTTTAATTTAATCTTATAAATGAGGTGCGCACTCCTAGACAACATGCTGTTCCAATTTGAAATGGCTGCTTTATTGGGGGACAGCGACACAGGGGGGAGAGAGAGAGGGGTGGGGGGGAAGCAAGAGAGAGTGGTAGAGATAGAGTGAGAAAGGAGGGGGGTTGCGAAGAAAAAAATAAAAGCCAGGGGAAAGACGGTGGTATGGAACATTTGTTAGTAATCCAATTCCACATACCATATGGCTTCATTACCATTATGCGGGAGAGAAGACTTCAGTCAGTCTGAAAATAAAGACCTACTTAGCCCGATCCAAACTGACCCCAAATGAGACATGTTTGTCTCTGTGTGACAGTGTTAGTGTTATTGCCCTGCTCTTGCATTCTTTGTGGTTGGTTTAGATTGAGCCAGCAGCTGTGCATGGTTTTAATGCGTGTATGTATGTGCGCGCACGTGGCCGCCTGTGTCTGGGTGTGTGTAAGATAGGGATCGGGCGGTTTTCCCAGTGACTGATTATTACGGAAGATAGTCCTTAGTCATTACTACAGAGCTACAGAGAGAGAGAGAGCTACAGCGAGAGCAAGAGAGAGAGAGAAGGCCCATAAGCTAGCTCCATTCAGATGTGACGATGACTGATAATGCAGGAGCAGCAGGACCCCTCACTGGGTTCATTGGCCCCTAAGTGCTCCTTTGCTGAATGTGTCCCTTATCTCGCCCTGACAGCAGTAATAGAATATGCATAGCTCTATTAGCATACAAGGTAATGGCACCCTTGAGGGAGGGCACTGACATAAAACTTTAAGTAGAAATCAAAACATTGGTGAAGGCAGAAGCAGTATAAAAGGGGTTATTGTCACCCAGTGCAAACATGGCCCGAGGCCTTGACTGTGGCTGCGCGCAAGGTATGCTCCCTTTACGCTTCCATGCACATCTGTCTGTATACACACGCTCTCTCTCACACACGGATACACAGAAAATTTAATAAGCTTGGTATACCCATACATAAAAATGTGTGTTGTTTTATCATACACAAAGAACACATTAAATAGTATGTACATATTTTGCACGTAGGCAAGCATGAACACACTGAATCATCCTCCTCAGGGCACCTAAGTAAATGAAATGAAATGGGGTGCAAAAAATGGCACTGTACCATCTCACCTCAAAGTCTTAATAAAATAAAAAAGGAGAATAACAGTGTATTTACGGCAAGAGAAAAACATTTGCCATTTTTATGAACACACACACAGTATAACAGACCTGAGAAATCTCATAATCTCTCCAAAAGTGCCAAAATGAGCAATAATGAAAAGGCATTTTGAAGACATAAAACAGTCCTCAAAGAAGTCTGTAGAGAAATTTGGCTCACATGGGACGCTGACAAGAAGAAAAGTGGGGAGGTGATGGGTAAGGTAAGGCAATGTAAGGTAAGGTGATGAGAGGGCTTGCACACACATTATCTGACTGTAGTTTCCACCAAACCCCAGGCCACAGCTATGAAATTTTAAATAAAAGCAGGTCAGACAAACAACACAAGGCTGTCAGCAGTACGAATATTAAGCATAAGAAAGCAATTTACCTCTCCTCACACAGCACCCAAAACAATGATACAGAGAGAGGCCGGGTCCAGTGAGAAGTCTAGTGGGGCATACTGGGAGAGTGTTAGCTTTTCCACATATTAACTTTTATTAAAAGATATTAACCTTGAGGAAGAGGCCAAGGAAGCTCTGTCAGTGGAGGTTAAGAATTAACGCCACCAGGGCGAGCAGTTAAATAAGTGTAATACTGCTCACGTACTGCACAACCTCTTTCTTTTCTCTTTTCTTTGTTCAGCTTAGGTAAGTGTGCAAAACAAAATCAGCACTAATAAGGCAATAATATCAGTAATTGCATCCTCAATTGTAATTATGGTGATTACGCAGTCCCCTTTGATATGCAGTTCTGCTTCACTGTCGATACGAGCCATATGTGAACATGGGACAATTATGCTAATCATTCCACATCCAAGCATGTAATTCTGAAGTGAAATAAAGTTCAGCACCTTGAGTAGGAAAGCCCAGTGAAGAATATGCCCCCCTATGTTGAAACTTGGACCATTAAGAAATTAAAATTAGGGTATGGTCAGTCATCAGTGTAGGTCTTTGAAGGAGGAAATTCAAGAGTGGCTGACCAGTTATTGACTGTTTTATGTTAACTACCATGAAGATGTAGGCAGGATATCAACTATAGAGCAATGTTGACGCATTTCAAAACACTTACTATTATAAGACTGGCACATAATTAGACTTGGCCCAACTTTTATGGGCCATTTTGGCCCCTGCTAATGGCTCAGTGCTCGGACTCAAACAGACCAATAAAGCATAGTCTAGCGTTGTAGACTGGGCATTATTAAAAAGAGGCAGACACTATTAAGAGTCATCAAATCCATCTCAAACTGGGCAGTACAATTTCTTTGCTGAGAGACCGGTAAAACAAAAAGACAGCCTTTTCTAATCTGTGCTTTATTTAATATGTTTATTGCATGGGTGGCCAGTTTAATGAGCAGTCTCTGGGCTACATCTCTTGATAGAGAGTCCGTTCCAGCAAGAATCCACCAGGCAAATACAGCACAACAACTGCGTAATGTCAAAAATATTTTGTCTCCATGGTAACCCCACAGCATTCATACAGCATATACAGTGCATGTTCATTGAAAGTGGCTTTTTCATTGTTAAGGATTTCAACATTCAGTTCAGGCTGTGGGGTCCGACTGGTAGGTTGCTCCTGCTGGTTGATAGGTTTGGTTAAAGATGGATGGGAGTAGAGCAAATACTGTTCTGACTTTCCCTCTGGTCTTTACAGATGGTTTGGCAGGGTGACAAGACAAACTGGGCCTGGCATCAAACCCCTACCTCTATTTCATGGTGGCTTAGCACTCTCTCTCACTAGATTACACTTGCTGTGTTACGAGGGTCCAGCCCTTCAGACTGATTTACCAATCCAATGACCAATCCATTTTGCCAGATATTATTGTGGAGCGCTTGTGACAGGGGAGCAAATAAGAACCGATCATAGATGCCACAGTCCAAGTCAATCCACAACTTTCTTTATTCGATGCAAGTGCAATTCCTTTTGAAGGTGTGGCGTTAATGTCAAGAATGGTGAATTGATTAGAACCATAACTGCTACACGAGTGTGAGCTTGACTCAGAGAGCGTATAGGCTGCGTAATGCGATATGTGTTGTGCAAATGACTGTTTGAGTATGAGCTTCTCTCTACATGGCCCTTCCTCCAGGCTCAGGCTGAAAGCCACTAACACATAAAGTGCACAGTACACACACCAGACACACAGAAAACACATATCTTTTCAAGAAATGGGACCAGAGCCTTGGATTTCCTGGATTTCTCTGAGGGCCTCTTTCTCCACAACATATATACACACGCATGAGCGGCCACACAAACCACATAGACAGATTCAGTCAGCAGAGGGACAGGCCGAGGAATGAGGTGACTCATACTGGCCTATTAACTGTAGCGGGAGAAATGTGATGGTGCCTTGGTTCAGCTTCACACTGACCACAAACCAACAGTGGAGGTCATGAGGATTAAAAAAGGAGACTAATAAGCATCACTAGCATTTTAAACACCATACCTAAGGGCATGGGAGTGACAACCTCCCTATGTGTGTCTACTGAGATGCCAACGAACACTTATTTGAACACTTATTTTTATGACAAAATACTCTATGGCTGCTACAGGAGAACACAAGAGAATTTCTTCATTAGGTCCAGGATAATTCCTCTATATTTAGTAAGCCTTTAAAAAATGCCAGAAGAATTAGGCCATTGTGGCTATTTTGCCGTTGAAAACAGAGAAATTGCAATGATAGACACCCTAATAGGCAGACTGGATCTGGGTCCGGACCCAGATGCCGTCCTATCCGGATCCAGACCTATAACCGATAAATTATTGAGAATTATGACATTTTGACGGAGCATTTCTATTTTAACCAGTGCAGCTTTTCTAGCCTTTACGGCTCTGGTTTAGCGGCCCAGGAAACTCACAGAACAATTGCATGCGTTATAAATCATCTCACATGACAACTCTGCCAATCAAATCTGTGCATTCTGGTAAGCATTGAGGGTCGAGTCAGTGAGTGAAATACACACACACACACACACACACACACACACTCACATTGTTGTTGTGCACATTTAGCTTTTATTCTAATTTTTATTTAATAACATTTTACTTATTTGATTCCACAGGGAAGCAATATTTGTTTAGCTCTAAGGTGATCCCAATAACCAAGAGTAGGCTGCTACAGGAGAACAGAGGAGAATTTCCTCATTAGGTCCAGGATAATTCCTTTATATTGACTTAGCCTTTAAGACGCCGTCCTATTTGGACCAAGACCTATAACTGATAAATTATTGAGAATTATGACATTTTGACGGAGCATTTCGATATTAACCGGCGCAGCTTTTTTAGCCTTTACGGCTCTGGTTAGGGGCCCAGGAAACTCACAGAACAATTGCATGTGTTATAAATCATGTGTTAAAAAAACAGTGTTAAAATGTTAATCAGATGAGTTTGAGTTATTTTTCATTTCATGTATTTTCAAATATATATACATATATATATA